>CAJNSZ010000120.1:66485-130132 GCA_905329745.1 Rotaria sp. Silwood2
GAATTGAGATCCTTAAGGATCCTCGAAGATCTCAGTTTGTGTGGGGCACGAATTGAGATCCTTAAGGATCCTCGAAGATCTCAGTTTGTGTGTGGCACGAATTGAGATCCTTAAGGATCCTCGAAGATCTCAGTTTGTGTGGGGCACGAATTGAGATCCTTAAGGATCCTCGAAGATCTCAGTTTGTGTGTGGCATGAATTGAGATCCTCAAGGATCCTCAAAGATCTCAGTTTGTGTGTGGCATGAATTGAGATCCTCAAGGATCCTCAAAGATCTCAGTTTGTGTCTGGCACGAATTGAGATCCTTAAGGATCCTCGAAGATCTCAGTTTGTGTGTGACAGGAATTGAGATCCTTAAGGATCCTCGAAGATCTCAGTTTGTGTGTGACAGGAATTGAGATCCTTAAGGGTCCTCGAAGATCTCAGTTTGTGTGTGGCACGAATTGAGATCCTTAAGGATCCTCGAAGATCTCAGTTTGTGTGTGGCAGGAATTGAGATCCTCAAGGATCCTCGAAGATCTTAATTGAAGTGAATAGCGTAGTGAGATCTTCGAGGATCCTGAGTCCGGAATCATTGTTCTTTGACGGTGAAATCGGGCCGTATACGCTAGCGTATCCGTTGAAAGACGGCCGTTTTACGGCACAGGTTTCAGTGTTTATGGTGGGTGCGTTTCGCCGTATACGTCACGGCGTGGTACGGCCGTAATACGGTCGCTACCAAACGGGTGAAACACGGCCCGTTTACGATCGTAATTTCAGCGTTTACGACTGTTTACGGTACCGTAAACGACCGTAAACGGTCGTTTAGGATCGTCGTAATCATCGTCCTGGGTAGCTTCATCTGGTTCCATTGATCTATTTAATTGTTTACCATTAAAGAAATCTTGTAAAATTTGTTGTACTTTTGGTATGCGTGTTGAACCACCAACAAGAATAATTTCATGAATACTTGCTTTATCCATTTTAGCATCACCTAAAGCTTTTTCAATAGGTTCGATTGTTGAACGAAATAAATCAATATTAAGTTCTTCAAAACATTCACGAGTTATTGTCCAATAGAAATCAATACCTTCATGTAATGAATCGATTTCAATTGATGCTTGACATGATGATGATAAAGTAAGCTAGAGAAAGAAAAACAAGTGATTGAAATTTTTTTTTCTGATTCTATGATAAACTAATATTGAATTTACTTTAGCACATTCACAAGCATTACGTAGTCGTTGAAGACTACGTTTGTTATCTTGTAAATCTTTATTATGTTTACGTTTAAATTCTCGAACAAAATATTCAACTATTCGATTAACATAATCTTCTCCACCTAAATGTGTACTACCTTCAATAACAAATCAAAATAAACATTTTTTGAAAAAGATCAAATTTCTTATTATTTACTTGCTATTGATTTAACTTCAAAAATATCTTCTTCAATTGTCAAAACTGTTATATTAACATTGCTAGCACCCAAGTCAAAAACCAATACATTTCGTTCAGCTGAAATTTTGTTAACTAAACCATAAGCAATAGCAGCTGTTGTCGATTCATCTATAATACGTAATACATTAAGACCAGCAATAATACCAGCATCTTTTATAGATTGACGTTGTGAATAATTAAAATAAGCTGGAACAGTAATAACAGCTTCAGAAATCTTTCTACCAAGATAAATTTCCGCTATGTCCTTCATGTTTGCTAATATCATTGAAGATAGTTCTTCAGGTGTGAATAATTTTATTTGATTTTTATATTCAACTTGAATCTTTGGTTTACCATTATCATTAATTACTTTAAATGGCCAATGTTTCATATCAGCTTGTACAGTTGCATCATCAAATTTACAACCAATAAGTCGTTTAAAACCAAAAATTGTATTCTTTGGATTCATAGATATTTGACTTTTAGCTGCATCACCGATCAAACGTTTGTTATTGGTGAATGCAACACATGATGACGTTATTCGATTGCCTTGTTCATTAGAAATGATTTCAACTTTGCCATTTTGAAATACAGCGACACATGAATATACTGTACCGAAATCAATACCTATTGCTCTTGTACTACACATACTAAAGTATTGTAATGAGAATTATTTCAAATTTTGTATGGTATTCAGTGGCTTTTTTCTTTAAACTTGTAGACTTTATAAAGAATAGACATAAACCATTTATTGAACCAATGTGATGAAAATACTAGTTGAAACGAAAATTGAAACACTTTAATATTACTGAAGAATTATAGTAATCTTTTATTTACCTTACAATATAAAATGTCGTCGACTAAAAGTAAAACAAATACTGTTCGTTTCTATGCAAGACAAATCGTATGAGGAAGTTGTTAAAGATTTGCCTAGGTAAAATAAAATACGCATAAGAATAAGCAAGGTGGGGAAAATGCAGGACAACACAATTGGAAAAAAGCTTTCAACGTAATCTCTCTAAAATTAGAATGCGACGCACGATGGATGCATTCTATCTGTAAACAAGACTTCTATCAATGTCAATGATACTATGTTTGAGGATCATATAGACTAAAATATTAACGTCTTGCTGTAACAATGAGTGTAGTTTGAACTATCAATTAGATCCACGTCCACACTCACATCCCTTTAAATGAAGAACATTGATTTGTCAATCGCAATCGTCTAGCTTCAACAGCAACACGATGCAAACACTGCATTCTAATACTTTTCGTGTTGAAAGTATCGATTTGTTCAGACTGCGAGTAGTAAAGGCATTGCGGCTCTCCTCCGGAACATATATAGGGTTGGAAATAATATTATTCCAGGGGGGTAACGCTACAATTCTGAATACCAACCCTAATGAATTTTATACCAAATGAAAGCCCGTAAAAAATGGGGTTTCCTGATGCCAAATTGTAAGGGTTCTGACATATTTTTTTCTAACAAACTTTCAAAAGTTTCGAAATTTCGTAGAACACACCCGTTATAATTTACTTTCGAAGCACGGTAGAGCAAAGAAAANCTTTCGCTTGTTTAGAGCATGCTAGAGAAAGACATTCTCGAAAGTTTTATCAAGTTCCCTTCGAAGAAGAAGAATTTGTTATTCATAGATAACGACGATAATGATTCTTTTTCTCGTTCATTGTAGTTATCCCCAATATTCCAGCCGATGCCCGATGGGCACAGAAAGGTGTGACCGTTGCTGAAGGCCACGGATGGGGCAAAGCCACAAATCAACTCTGGTGCCCTTTTGGTCTCTTCGTTGATGATGATCAAACGATTGTCATCGCTGACTGCTGGAATCATCGTATCATCCAATGGAAGAAGGGTAATACGAATGGACAAGTAGTAGCTGGTGGCAATGGCAAAGGAAATCGATTGGATCAATTGGATCAACCAACCAATGTGCTGATCGACAAAGAGACTGATAGTCTTATTATTTGCGATTGGCTGAATCGACGAGTTGTGCGATGGTCTCGTCGCAGTGGCACGACTCAAGGAGAAATCCTCATAGACAATGTCGATCCTTGGGGACTGGCCATGGATGATCAGAGATATCTCTACATCTCTGACTACGAGGAACATGAAGTAAGACGATACCAAATAGGAGACAAGAATGGAACTCTCGTGGCTGGTGGCAATGGCGAAGGTGATGGTCTCAATCAACTCAACAATCCGCACTACATCTCTGTCGATCAACAACAGACTGTCTACGTGTCAGACACCTATAATCATCGTGTGATGAAATGGAATAAAGGTGCAAAAGAAGGAATTGTCGTCGCTGGAGGTCAAGGCCAAGGGAATGCTCTGACACAATTCTATTATCCTAATGGACTGTTCGTCGATACGTTGGGTACCATCTATGTGGCAGACTCGTGGAATAATCGAGTGATGCGTTGGCCTAAAGAAGCGAAACAAGGCACTGTCATTGTGGGTGGAAATGGCCAAGGAGCAGGTGAAAATCAGTTCAACCGTCCCAAGGGTTTGTCCTTCGATCGACAAGGCAATCTCTACGTCGTCGATGTGAGAAATCATCGTGTTCAACGTTTTTCAATCGAATGAACTGAACACGATAGATTTTTTTCTTTCTTTTCAAATAAATTCACGCTGATTTGATGAAAACAATGCTTATTCTATTCGCGCGCGCGCGACCAGGAACTACCCTGGTGGAGCCGTGGCGAGCGTAAGGCTCGTGCACGCGTGGGAAGACCCACGTCATCCACATGCACCCATCCGATGTCATGTGTCAGTGAGTCTGAGGGCCCAGTCGTGTGCCACGGACACCAAAGCAGTTCCTGGCCGGGCTTTTAGGGACTACCCGGAAGTCCTTCTTATAACGCGAACCTAACCTCAACGGACAGAACTCACCCTCTATTCTCATACTCAAAAAAGAAAAAAAAAGAATAACTCACCCTGTTAACGATCACGTGATGCGATGATATTGATGACTAAAAGAAAAAGAAAAAAAATGAATTATTAAAAAAAATCATAGAAGAACTTACCATCCTTCATATGATATAAAAAAGAAAAAGAAAACAAAAATTAAAACTAATACCTACATTTTATTTTATGGTCTTGTTCAAAGTTGAATTATTCCATATGATGTTGTTGAAGTCATTCTTATTAGAAAAAAGACAAACAAATTCGATTTTGTTATAACACGAAACATGTATCATACTATTTTGGAGTTGAATCATATCGACGTCGTTTAAGAAGAACCCATTCATCTGACTTTCCACGTTTATTACTATTATTATTGACCAGAGTTGTAGAGGATATTTGCGATGATTATTTGTTTACAGATATTGATGCTAAATCATATAAGAATAATATGATATATATGACTAATTTATTGATTAGTAGAGCAAAGGGATAAGAAACACTCCTAAGAATATTTTCCGAACAGATATAAAATGGGCATCCTTTTATTTTAGGATGAAATTCACAGCAAAAATTAGTGATTGCATTTGAAAGGATATCATATCTATGGTTTTAAGATAGCAATTGGCGGTGCATAGAATGGTATTATAAGATATCAACGTTAAAGTCATATTCTGATGTACATGGTATTCACTATATGGTATTTATTAGTAGCACAGCATTGCTGATGAACTGATAAAAATAACTTTTTTAATAAATAGAAAAAAAAAATTGGTCTCCAGATAGATCCCTGGAGGGAACTACAGTGACATGAACATAAGAGATTTAGAGAATCGTCTAGAGCTTTATGTATAAAGCCAACCTGAATACTCTAAATAAAACTTTGAAAAAGAAGTAATACAAATAGCAGATTTCTTTCCTGTCACCTTATTTCCGTATCCACTGCTAACGGTCTGGAGGCCAGCCAATTTGTTTTTCTATTTATAAAAGAGTTATTTCGTATCAGTTCATCGGGGATGCTGTGCTGATTATAGATATATAACAGTTTTGGAAAGGATCGTTACGTATTGTTAAAATATCGTCAAGATATAATCTAGATCTAAGAAAAACGAATCACCTCTAAGCATGAAGAAAACTATTGATTATAGGTGATTGAAGAGAACCAATAACTGTATCAAATTCATTTTAAAAACAAAATTTGCATGATTTTATCTTAATAACCACAATATCTATATTCTTCAAAGATGATAACCAATTTATGCACTTAGAGCACATTAAAATTTGAGTCAATGTTGATTTCTTATATACCATTCAATGCACGCAAAAATGCTCCAATAATATTAATATCACTTACAATTCGATTATGCTCTTTTTCGTCGCCAATCTATTTAGAATTCAAACAAAAAAGAAATATATCATTAAATAAATCAATAACCTACTTTTAGGACCAAGAATTAAAGGTGTTTCAATAGCTAAAAATAAAATAAAATTCATTCTAAGAAAATTTAAATATTAATTAGAATACTAACAACATCGAATTTTTCATGGTATCATTGTTGCTGTTGTTGCCTTTGATGATGCAACAGCAGTTACTGATTGTTGAATTAATTGTCTATGTTTTGATTCATTAACAGTTATATCTGATGTTTGATGATAATGTCCAACACAAAGACTCCTATTAGCTACAAATGCCTGACATTCTTCTCCACCATCATATTTACATAATTGTCTCCAAACTCCATTAAATCTTTGTCTTTCAATCAAACCGTCACGTCGAACATGTATACGAATTTGATCTTTATCAGGTAAATTTGACGATGTACTTGCTGTTGTCGTCATATTTTCTTTATTATTAGACCTTTGTTTTTTTTTAAAATTATTATCTATTGCAATAAAAGAATAAAGTTAGAAGTCAAGCAAATAATAGAGCTCATTCTTAACCAAATATATCTTGATTTATATTTCTTTTGTATACAAAAAATATTTGATATAAAAACGACAAAACAAAATAAATAAGTAAATTTCAATTATAATGGAGTTCTTCATATAACGAAAACGATTTTGGACGATATTTAAGTACGGCTTCAAGAATCCAACGGGATGAAACAAAATGTATACCTATTGGACGACACTGATCATAATTATGATGCCGTTCTGATACATATAATTTATCACAGAGAACAACAATTTCAAATTGGGTGCGGGTATGGGTGAGAATAGAAAACACCCACACCCTACACATTATTATAAATAGATTCGAACTGATACCCGTATCCACAGTCAATATTGACTAATGAAATAATTATTGTAATAAATCAGACCTGAAAATGTACAGGATGTACCATAAATAACTTTACGATAAAAAAAACTAATATCTTGTCACTGGTTCAACAGATCAGGCTCATTTTTTCCCTGCTTATAGAGGACACTTCAGAATTTTTTTTCATGGGAAAACTATCAATAGATATTTATTTGAGATAGGACTTTTCAATAAAATACGAAAAAATGAGATTTTCAATTTCAGTCAAAATTGTTTCTGTTCTATTGGGATAATCGGATTTGACTGAACTAAACGTATTTTATAGAGGAAGGAGTTCTATCAATGTTGCTGAAAGTCTTTTCGAAATATCTTGAACCGTTGATTTTTAATGAATTTTTTTGTAAAAGTTCTACAGTAGCAGTTCTTGGAGAAAGTGAAAACATTGAAGACTTAATATTTCAAGAACACCTTGTCCAATCAAGCTAAATTTTGTTTTGTATATATATACCGCTGAGTTGTACGCGTAGTATAACTTTCAGCTCGAAGAGTTTAGTCGTGGATATTCTAACGATCTCACTCATCAAAATCACGATTTTAGGCAGATTTTATTATTTATATCTCGTGACTAGAGAGAGATGGATGTTTGAAATTTTTACTATAATTAGAACTAAAAGATATCTATCATTTCTGGAAATTTCAGCTTGATTGGTCTAGGCGGTCTTGAGATATTGAGTTCTCAATATATTCACTTTCTACGAAAACTGATATTTTAGAACTTTTGGGGGAAAATTCATTAAAAATCGAGGTTCAAGATTTTTTTAAATGATTCTTACCAATGTTCGTAAAAACTCTTCCTTGTATAAAATATATTAAATTCAGCCAAGTCTAATAATCTCAAATGGGCAGGGACGACTTTTACCAAAATTGGAAAACTAACATTTTGTATTTTATTGAAAAGTCATAGCTCAAAGGAGCATCTAACGACAGTTGTCTTATGAAAAAATCTTTGAGATATTCTCTATTAATGGGGAAAAAATGAATCCGATCCGTTGAATCAGTGACGAGATATTACTTTTTTTATCGTAAAGTTATTTATGGTACACCCTGTATATACGTTTTTGTTTTGTTTCCAGTCTCAAGGAATAAATTTAAACTAGACTATATAACAGAGTAGATTAAATGTAGAGCCCTGCAGGATGCAGGTAACCTGCCCTGCCCTGCCCTGCCCTGACAGGGCAGGACAGGGCAGGCTGCGAAAATAGCAGGGCAGGGCAGGGCCAGGTTATGAAATTTTTACAGGGTAGGTTACAGGTTGTCCATATCGTAACCTGTTAACCTGAGATTAATTTTGAACAACCGACATTTCCGGTATCTTTTAAAAAAATTAGGTATGAAGAAAGATNTTTGACCTACAATGATCGCTTTTGACTGCTTTTAGTGTTTTCGTTGTTATAAGATAGATTCAAATTAGTTACTTTGGACGATTTTTGATAGTTTTCATCATTTGATAGAAGGGTGTGAGTCCGGATTTGGTTGTAACTAGAAGATAGATATCCACATCCACATACGCACATCCTCTAACTTCTATTGAATGGTGACAACTACAGGTCTCTAGCTTGTTCCTATCGAAAGTTATTCGAAAAACATTCACCTGCCTTATATTCTGGCATGTGTAATAGTAATTTAATTTAGCTATTCTTACTAGAAATGACTTATAACTATGATAAGTACGCTGTTGACCTTTGAAATGAAATTTAATTTTCTTAAAATAAACCAGCAGACTTTTCATTGACGAAAAATATTTATATATTGCTAAGTTTTTCAATCTATGCTGTCTTTTGTTCTTAGTAGACCAACAATATTAATACTAAGTATTATAAAATTAACAGTTAGAAAAACTTGTCATGATTTTTTTAAGTATATATCATCAAATGTTGAGTAAAAAAAATGATGAGAATATCTCTATTGTATCAAATATATTGATTATTTCCACAATTTGATGTATTAATACGAATCGAATATATGTTATTGATTGGAAGAATGTTTATCAAGTTTTGAAATGTTTAGAACTTTGAACATATTTATGTATTTATGTGGAGAAATGTTGAAAAGATTTTTTCATTATGGTAGAATACCACTATAAAGTGGTATAAACAATTAATTTAATAGCGCAATAAAAGCCTGTCCAAAAATGAATTTACAAGTAGGGTAAATATTCTTCGAGAAAGTAGACTTCAATTTTTATTGTCAATTTAAACAAACATGAATCGATATTTTTTGTACATAAGTCAACAACACAAAAATCAAACAAGAAACAAGTTTCATTAGCATATAACTATATTTGTGGCATGCCGAAATATTTGGTGAGATGATAATGAAAATCGTATTTTTATATCTTTTTTCAACAAACTTTCTTTTGGTATAAAATATATTATTCATGCCATTTTTGGTAGAATTCTACTCTTATGAAAAAACATTTTTAAGCAGTTTGCAGAAGAAAATTATCAATTGACTAGGGCTATTATAATGAATCTATCGATTTGCTTGTATAAATAAATCATCTAATGAAATGGATCTGTTATCAAGAAGATCTTTATGAAAACTTATTAGGAAAATGGTTTGATATACTTAATGATAGAATTAAACACACTAAAATGTGTAGATACCGCCTGTTAATTGAATTATCATTGATTATTTCTTCTCATCTTCGTATAGTATATTCGATATTATTTTTTTCAAATAAAAAAATCAGCACGATTGTAAATTTTTTGTGATATAGAAAAAAGATCTGAAAGTATATTCGAGTAAAAGTGCTCATAGAAGAGTATTCACACGGTACTCATCAAGGGGGAAACGGCGAAGCTGGTAAAACTATAAAATCCAAACCCACACTCATCCTCACTACTTTTCAAGTACTTTTCTAAATACATTTTTACTATTTTTCTCACTGTATTTATTCGAAGTACTTTTACATTAATTGAGGAAGCCTTTGGAACAACTACGTGAATATTAGTTGGAAAAATGTTTGAGCAGTACTTGAAAAGCAATAGAAAAAGTTTGTGGAAAGTACTTGAAGAAAGTTTTCAGAGACTTTTTGGAAAAAATGCTGAAAAAGTAGTAGATAAAATGCTAATTAAATAATAGTTGATTAAAATGGATGCATGAAGTAACTGAGAAGTAAATAGGAAGACCAATTATGACAAGCTAACTGATCCAGTTAACTGATATACTAGTTTATCAAATTTGGTGCATGCCTAGTTTAGTACTGCACCTCGTGGTCTATAAAAACAAAGGACATCATTTCATTTCTTATTCATTTTGTATTATAAACATTTTATACTTTCACGTTACAAATACATACAATGTAAAAGAGTGATTCATAGAAAAGAAAATTATTCATGATTGTGTATATTAGTAGCCACGACCTTAAATGACAGAATAGATATATATAAATCATATATTATAAAACGCCCATTTCTACGTAAGCAAAATAAATGTGAATACAATGTCATGCATATAATAATGTCATAATTGAATTGTTTTAGTAAAAAATTTCATAGAATGAAATTTGTTTCTTTGGTTTTATAATTAAAAATAAAATCTATTTCGTATTTTATCTAAACTAAAATCATATTTAGTTAATAATATATATTTCAGTTTACACACTCATTATCGTGGAAATTTAAAATATGTTTAAAAAAGAAAGAAATATAATTTAATTGATTTAGATCTCTATACAAACATATTTCTTTCACTAGCTTATTCCTGTTGGCAAGCAAATGTATAACTAATTAAATTATCGAAAATAACGAAAATCATTACCAAATGTCAAGAGCTACGACAATGTAATAAAAATTGATGACAAAATCATGAATTGTCATTTCAAAACTACGATATTACGAGAGAATAAAATCATAAAAACTTTTCATAACTTTCTCATTTCATGATAATAGTCGTTTTTCTAAAATTTAGTAATAATATTAGATTGCAAACAGAAATAAGTCATTTCATTGATTTTTTACCACATCGTCTATTCTAGAATATAATTTTTTCTTACAAATTTCTAACCATCTTTCAAAAGCAAATATATCCAAGTAGATCTAGACAGATCAGTTAGGCAGATACCTGAAATAATGATGTACTGAGCAACAGTAGTTAGATACCACATATAATTCTATAACTCTAACTAGATACACTGTAAAAAAAAATATACGTATGCACTGCAAATGTATGTTATTCTCTTATATCATACATTGTGTATGCAATTTAAATGGACTAAATGCTATGCACTACGAGTCTCATATGCACTGTTCATACACTGAGCCATTCACAATACTATCTACTTTAAGTGAATGGTCTATGTATGGTACAGTGCATAAATTTTTCTACAATGTATAACTCTATTTAATTTCTACTTATAATTAGAAAAAGTATAACATCATTTGAACAATGAAATTAAAGTTCATTAATGGAATGTATATTGATCAAACGTATTTTAGATTGTACATATTTGAATATTACACGACAAAACATGACTATTTCTTCTCTTTGGTCATATGATCATCATAAGTCATGTTTAAAAAAGTATCAAGCATTTGTGTCATGTATAATCACATCTCATTGCTCGCAAGTTTCTTTTTTTTGTCTTCATGATTATGTGAATGATTATTTGACTTTTTTTTTCTGTTTTTCTCTATCTATCTTGTCACAAACAATAGAGAGAGAAAAAACAAGCACACAAAGGAAGTATAATATATAATAAATACTTGATCATTTTACATATAAATAGTTTGAAAAAAATTCGAATATTACATTATTTTCACAATTCGAATATATTTATTATTAACAGTAAATTGAATTATGGCAATAAATAAATGTTATTTTATATCATTATTGATGATTATATTCATAATAAATAAAACCAATAGTCAAACATTATCAACTGTACCATGTAAACCTGTATTAAATTATTATTTTAAATATTTAACTGATCCACATCCTGGTATATATCGTTATTTATCCATTCAAGCCACATTTATATTACAAAATAGATATGTTGGATATTATATTGGATCTCTTAGTTATGTTAAATCATCTGATTCATTAAATGGTACAGTAACTGCATCGTTTAGTGATCGAACATGGACTCCATCATGTGGTTTACTTTTTTGTCCGTATCAACCTTTTAATTATAAAAATACTGATAAAGAAACTATTGTAATTAATAGATTAGGTTCTATTCAATATATATTGAATAGTTGGGGTAATGCAAAATTTCAAGATCAACTACAATGTTATGGTATAAATAGACCACTTTATACAGCGCCAGCAAAACAATCACCATCTATGTTTGTAATGACATTGCAGAAGGAAGAATATGAAATACCAAAATAATCATTCTATATAAAAATCATGTATAATAAAATTGAAAACAAAACTATTTGATAAGTAATTAATTTCATTTTTGTTTTATATAAAATTCATATTTTTCTTTTTGTTGATTATTTTTATGTAATAAAATTTTAATCATGAACAAAATACTTTGTATATAATAAACAATTTTTATAAAGAATACTAAAAACTTTTGTAGTTGTTTATTAATAATAATATAATTGTACAGTCCTCATCAAATGAATAAAAGGTCCACACCATCACGGAAACAATAGGTGTTCTTCAGTTTGATCCATCATAATCCCTTTCATATTTAAAAAACTAACGAAAGTTTTTATTTTTGATCTACATTCTTGATGAAGTATGTGCATCCAAATTTTCAGGTCTACAATACATATAAGAGTTGAGCAAAATACTCGAAATACATATACTGAATTATCAAGCGCTTTCAAAAACAAAGGCTCATAAGATCGTTTTTCCACATCCGAAAATTCTCAATTTTTTATATTGATATTAATGCAGGATGGAAATGAGTGGATGCAGCGAAGATCTGTTACTAGACACACAACCACAAATAATCACTGTTGTATCAAATCATCAGAGAGAGACCATCAATCGAAATCAAAACAAAACGACAACCAGTTTTGCCACGTGTTGACAAGACTGGTGACATCTTGCAGACGAATTGAAATACAAATTAAAAAAAAACAACTGAATTAATAAAACTTGAAGGAATTCGTCTCAATTTGGCTTCGGTATTTATTACTAATCTAGAGACATGATTGATTTATGCTATTTTGCAATTGATCAGCGATAAAACTTGCCAATTTTTACTGAGGGTAAATCGTTTGACAGTAAGAGAATCGATGTAAAAGTATATAAAAAAATCGAAACTATTTAATAATGAGAATAATATCGTACAACATCGAGAAGAAAGCATCCGAAATCATGAAAAATAAGACAATTGAATCGAGTATCTTTCATCTGTGCAAAACGACGATAGATCCACATTCGTCGATGACATCGAATACATGTAAATTCTATTATTCGATTAGATAGTTTCTGTCACAAAACATTGGTCGAATGAAAACCATTAAGTACATCGATTTTCTCGTATTAAAGAGTCGATTGTTCGAAATTTTTCATGTATACATGAATTTGATCCATAGTTAAATAAATATTCAACAATCTCGACTGATCAAGTGGAAGAGATTTTTCTACAATATTCACTGTTATTACAAAACTACGACTTATTTCTATGTAACTACATAATTGCAAAAGAATTTAGTTACATGATTTGATAGTTCTACGCTAGTCTATTAAATAGCAAGTAAATATTTCCTCACCCATCTTCTTTTTTTGTCAATACATCTTTAAATAATGTAAAATTTCAGGTACTTTTATGAATATTTGTTGCCTTATGTATTTCTAGATATTCTTCTTTCGTAACTAACTAATGCCAAATATTTTTCAAAAATAGAATCGATATAATTTTCAAAGGTTGTCAATCAACTATGTTAGTGAATTTTAAATTATTGCTATTTAGATATAATAAAGAAATAAATAATGAAATTATGTTCGATTCAAGCATTGGAAACGAAGTCTGTAGAAGATATCATGGACTAACTACGGACACGTTGGCACTCTAAAATGATTCTACGCTGAGATAGAAAAGAAATATCATCAACATCAGGCCTCTTTTTTTTTCATCATCAAGTAAGTAACCAACTTGAAGATATAAGTAGTTCCATTATAGCCATCAAAGATCTCACGGAACGCGCAAGATTAAGCAGTAAAAAATTGATTGTAAAATAGTCTATAGCGATTAAATGTGGTCTCAATATACACCAGAGAACGAAATGTAGTGATGTATGTTTTAATTGGTCCGATGCTGCAGATAATTTGAATCGAAAAATTGTCAAGTGTTTTAAGACAAACTGTATTACAGTTAAAGACTACAGTGTTTAGAGAACTGTCTCACTAGTGCATAAACAGATTTAGTTTAATAAAATCATTTGTACAGATTCACCATTGTTTATTTTGATCAGATATAGATTTTTCTTCCAAGTGAACAATCAGAAGACAGTTGTTAAAGCGGATGGGATGATTCTTCACACGGTCGCAAGTTCCAGGCATAATGATGCCTTCTTGCTCGTCTTAAATTGCTGAGTAAATCGAAATATCTTTACCGTGCATCACTTTAATGGCAAATACGCTACTCCCTTCCGATTTCAATGACTTTTTGCCTATAGATACTGTAGAGTGTACTGATAAAAAACCAAAAAAAAGATTTCGATTTCTACTGATATTTAAGTAAGCTGCGAATTTTTAATATATCTATTTTCTGAACTTTCATAAAGAAAATCGAACATTTTGAACAAAATCTTTTTGAGATATGAAGCTTTCAAAAAATGAATGTTGTATACCCTCTTATTGGAACACTATGTAGGTATCCCCTAGGCAAAAATCATTGAAATTGGAAGAGACATTCGAAGAAGTTTTCTCATAAGTAGATTAAAAAGCCGCTTTCTGTTAATTATAAAGTATTGAAAGTATATAAGTACTTACTTAGGTATGGAAACGATTTCAATCTAATTAGTATGAGAATAATCTTTTAATGAAAACTAATTCTTGCGCGTAAGTTAAAAAGTTTGAATGAAGCATGAAACAGGAACTTTCTGTGTTTCTAAACGCCTATTGAACTCGTTTAGTTAACCAGTATCTGTAGACTGTCGAGCTTCAATGACGTTAATGATAATACTAGTCTCAGGCATGTCTCTGTCGGGAAGTAGTAATTGTTTCTTGTTGTCTTGATAAATATAGTAAATCATGCTAATAATTATTATCGACTAAAAGTGTAATTGCTATTTCGATTTCTAACTATCACACAAATATTCATATGAAATCATAACAAGATTCTCAATAGTAGTTGACTTACCACAACAAAATTATGGTTGAACACTAATAGGATGTGTGTGTGAGCTCGTATGCGATTCGAATAACTATGTTCTATTCTCACGCACACACCTACATTTTTCTAGATTATATTGATAAAATTGAAAGAAAGGATATTTTAACAGCGAAAATGCTGATATTAATGATTGCAATCAATTGCCAAGAAAAAATATAGTTTTGAAAATAAGATAAACAGTGAATAGATGTTATTATCGAAAAAAAAGTGGTAATAAAACTATACAAATCTTTTCAAAAACTCATTTTTTGATAAAAAAGCTCACTAAGTGTTTTACAAAAGTACTTGTTTCACTTCATCTCTTTCTTAAGCCTGAGTCATCTGACTATGTAAAAGTCTAAAGAAAAAATAAACTATAAATATCAAAAAGGTGACAACATGAACTGCATATCATATTCAGCTTTGCTTATTTCCAAACAATTTTAAAAGAAGTTTAAAGATTTGCAAACTTTTTTTAAAGATAAACATGTGTCGAGCTAATCGACATAGTGTCAATTCTCGTCAACGAGCTTATTGTATTATTCCAACACAACCGTTAAAACCTTCTGATTGGTCTCAAATTCGATTTACACAACAAATGACACATCCAACATTTTCAAATCGAAAAGAACTTAGTATTTTTTATATGAATTTTGCTGTTTGATATCAATTTATGAATATTTCTGGCATTCCTATCAACGTGAATTTGATTGTGAAAATTTATATGCATGTAAATAAGATCCGAAACGTTTCAAAGAAAGCAAAAAATAAAATTCAAAGTTTACATGGAACAAAATGTGAATATGTTTGGTTTCGATCTCAAGAACTTTGAAATTGCGTTGATCTATGTTGTATTAAACTTGATGATCATATTGCAAAAGATCATTTGAATTTCAATCTTGAGTAGGCTTCATTGGTATCATGTTATCCAATTCATTACAAAGATTTCATATCATATACTTGTTGGATGACTTGTAGCGTCAAAACATTGAAAGATATAGTTCGATATTGATATCAAACAATAAAATAGGTCACGATCAATGTTCAACTTGAAGCAAACAAAGAATAGATAGAATTATTCAAACAATTTGAAATGTTGATAACTAGTTCTAATACTGAATGACTGATGTGTACTGAACATAATGAAGCTATTTTATCGACACCAATTTCTTGAATACTGTAAGATTTATTTTTGACAGTCTTGATATATATTCTAAAATAGATAATCAAGAATAATTATACTTTTAAATTTATTTTAAAAATTTCAAAGAGAATGTTAATTCATAATAAATAAATCGAAAGAAAAGATAATCATTCTAAACTAACATGAAAAAGTATCGTAGTATTAGTTTCAATCATTGCTGTCTATCGAATAATTCTGATTAGATAAACATATCTTATTCATCGATTGATTAAACAACTTGTCAAACTGTTAATTCTTAGAAGATTCCTCTACTTGTAGGCATTTCTATAGTGAAATTAGCTATTGTTCAACAAAATATCATTCCAGAAAGTCGTTAGAATGATATAATTATTGCTAATGAAACAAGTATTACCGAACAAAAATGAACTCAAAAAGTCACACTCAAAGAAGCTCATATTACACAAAATCGTGAACTAAATGTCGATATTGAACGTGAAACCATTCTTGTAGATTATTTTCAAGAAATGAGCAATCTTTATGTATCAAATAATATTTCATTCATTATTGAACTATGCCAATCATTAATCAGTTTATTAAAAATATTGCTGGCTTTGCAACGGTTAAATCTTTCACGCAAGAATTTACTCTTTAATTTTTATTTGAATTTAATCTAATAAACTATTAAGGAAAATATGCCGATTTTTATCGATTTTATTCTATTATGATTCATTTCTCTGATTTCTATTCAAGTAATATGACAAGACTTGATTTTTCAAAAACCTTGTTTGAATCAAGCAATTTCTATCAAGCGATTTTACGCAATACAAATTTTGGCAATTTTTTCGCAGGTACTTTCGATTTACATAATGATTATGTTACAAATTATTTTTATAATAAATTTATTGTTTAGTTTATTAATAATATACACTACAAGTAAATGTTCGTTTTCATTTTTTTTTTGATTTGCTCATATATGTTTGGTGTTAGTTCCACCAGGTAAAGGTTGAATTGTATGTGTATGGGTTTGAGTTAAGTCCTCACGTTTATATATTCGTTTAAATAATCGAATCATTTCTTGTCGATAAATACTTCCTGATGCAATAAAAAGAAAAAATGTTAAAAAAAATATGCATTGTTGCCACATAACGAAAACCAAACGTAAACCTTGAATTAATGGTGTTCGCATTGATGGTAAAAATGTCATTAAGATTTGAATTACTCCAATTGGCAATGTAAATAAAAGATAAGCAATGATTTGTATAAGTAACATTCGACATAATTGTCCTTCAGTACGACGATTTCCATTAAATCGAATCATAGGTCCAACTCGAGTTAACTGTTGTCGAATGTTGAATATTGTCAAAAGACTGAATAAAGCCATCAGTAAAAGTGTTAAACCGTAATAGACAGTTATTTGAGTTGACATATAAATAGTAATATATATACTAGAATATTGAAGACATGTATTATTCCAATAACTAATTGCCAGTAATGGTGACATATAGATAGTATAAACAATAATTCCAATAAAAATTATCCATCGTGCTGTTTTCATACAACTAATTGAACGAAATTTAGCTGATTGTGAACTTGAACAAAAACGATCGATTGAAGCTAAAAGAATCATTAAATTAGCTATTGATGTTGTTGTTTGAAAAATATAAGTTTGCATTCTACAACCGACAGGTGTATTTGTCCAAAGAATACCATAACTACGTAAAAATTGCAATGGACAAGTGAAACATGCATAAAGAATACTGAATATGGAATAGACAAGAAAATAACGAGTACATGGAAACGAACGAAGAGTTCGACGATATAGAACAAAGATATTTAGAGTATTGGTAACAATTGTAAGCGTCAAATGTATGGGTTGAATAAAGATAGCCGCATAATTTGCCTGCTGAATAAGAATGAGTCCACTAGAACTCATGTTCTGATATATTGAATGCAAATGTTTAGAAGAAAAAAAATCATAACTTTTCTGGACATTCTTTTAGTATGGCGTGTAAATTTATTATTGTTATTATAGATTACTGTTTATGACATTTCAATCTTCTTCAAAGCATCAGCAGTTGTCTTGATTATTAGCAAAAGGAATAAGTAGAGAGGATTCTTACGACGTTTTGAAAAGAAAATTATCAAGAACTGTTAAAAAATAGAGTGATTGAGTGTCACAAACAATCATGTTCCATTTTAATTTGAAAGAATGGTTTGCGTTTTAAAAGAAATCTGATTCATTTTTTTTTGTCATTAAAAAAGAAAACAAAACATGGAATGAGAAAAGTCACTCAATACTTTATATTGTAGTTTAATGTTATCTAGTGATATAAAAAGTCAAATAAATAAATAAAAGAAAGAGCTCACGAAGTATTCATTATTTTCATTACCAAAACCGATTAAAAATTAAAATATCCATATATTAACTTGGATAATAGTTAACACTTGAACGTATGTACAAAAATAAATCTTATAGACATGTTAAAGATTACAATGAAATATCAGACGAGATAAGAGACATTATTTAAAGTCTATTCAAGTTCATTCCCGGATCAATTTCTGAGAAATAAATTCATTTTCAGGTGAAAACATTTAACACTAGTTGTATCATTCGCAGTTAACATTTGAGTACATATAAACATACTAATACAAATATACAGAATTGTTTGCAAAAATGTATTGTATTGTCTATGATTATTTGATCAGAAAGATTTCATGAAAATTATTAAGACAACTGTCAACAATAAATTTTTAAACAGATGTATCAACCTTAATTTATATTTGTTGTCTATCTATGTTAGAAGGTAAATGATAAAGCATTCGTACATCGCTATGCATTATTCTATTACATCAATTAACCTCTTTGAACAACCGAATTATCTTTTATCAATAAATATATGTTCATGGTTCATCGTTCTTTCACGTACATTTCAATTTGAATCAGAAATCGTTTTCTTCCAAGAGACTTTAAAAATGTTATATTTCTGAAAAAGAAAGACATTTCCGTTAGAAAGTTTTCGTAGGATGAAAATCTCTTAGCGCAATTCCTGAAGGATTAAAAAGTGAAACAAGATGTAGCTGCTGTTACTAATCATGTGAATATTGTTTTCTTCGATATAACTTAATCCCCTAGAATTGCAATAAGGAAGTAGTTAATATATTCTCATAAAATTCTAGTGATATATAATCGCTAATCGTCTATCGAAAGGTCTGTCACGATCTATGAGGAGAGGAGGCGGGAATGGATGCAAATTTCTACCCTAAATACTTCAACATTTCTTCTGGTTCGTGCTTCAGAAAAGAAGAAAAAATGAATATCCTCATTAAGTCCCTTGCACTTCTGTTTGTGAAGATACAAATGGCTGAACGATTTCTTTGTGAATAATACATTTCTTGATATGTCCGTATGAAATGTCGTAAACTTCCCATAATACGTGCGTATTTATCATTTGAAAGATAGCTATATTTTTCATAATCAAGAAACATATCTAAGAGAGTTATATTATTGATGAATAAATTAACTGTAAAAAGAAACGTTCTACAAGACGAAATATATTAGCATTGCATCAATAGTTTATGCCTAGCAATATCATTGGAAGATGTAACATATCTGCAAATTTTTTCTAATGTTTTTTTTTTGTTATATAGACAAGCAGATATTCTTAGATATTGAAATATAAGTTTCATTCAACCAAGATCTAAATGTCATTTGATGTTAATTAAAAAAAGACTCATAAAACTGTTAAATAAAATTTGACTGGCAGCTACTTTTCCTAGATAATACTCTTCAAAAAAATACAATATTAATTCTATTCTTTTTTTAATAAAGCAAAACAGACAGTAAAGAAATTACTTTCTTGTTGTCTTCAAAATACCATACCGTACCGACAACACTGATATATAATCTTTTCACTGAACTTTTCCCGAAGAAATATTAAAGACAAAATATGCTTTTTCATTTTCTGCTGTAACTATGTATGTAAATGACAACATTGAAAATTGATTTCCTACTCTGTTAGATTTTATAGATTTATTTCAATGCATATTTCATGTTGTCTACATCATGATAATGCCCATTTCGAAAGTGATTGCATATAGATATAATGTCTATTTCAAATAGAAGAATTTGACATAAATAGATTATTTTAACATAGTAATATAGACTAACGAGTTCTAAAGCCAAAAAGCAATGAATTTCTTTATCCTAATTATTAATTCAAACAAAGAAAATGATAACTGAGAATGATAATACATGTTATCTGTTATGAAACAGCAGTGAACCATTGGATCGCCTGAGAGAGAAATTGTTCTTCTTTTTGGAGAAACGGTACACCTTGCAAAAAGTTGCATACAATAAGCAGAAATTGATAACAAAAGAAAACTTAGTGAAATAAAATCAGAGTGTGGGTGTGAATGAGGGTGGCGTGGTCTTGAAGAAGTGAAGACCTATATCCGCATTAATACCCACACTCCCATCTCTGCTCCACATTTACATCCACACTCACCCACACCCTTCAATGATCGGATCTTGTTCGAGCATTGTCTGGTCTCGTGATGATGCATTTCGTGTTCTTCCATTTGATGAAACACGCCCACTTTGAGTTTCTGCTAGTTAATGCAATAATTCGTCAGTTTGCCTCTGGTATATATTGCCAGTGTGGCAGTTTGATGATTCAAATGCCACTCAATATGCGCTGATGGATGAGATGAACAAATGGACTTCGGCCAGTCAGCAACGATTCACTGCATTAGACATCAATGCAGAAAAAAAAGAAATGATAATAACTAAGGATGGTGTTCCTTCGGAGACTGTTCTCGTCCTGATCTGTCTTTCTCGATTCTCTTCGATTGTTCTTATCATTTGTTTTCTGTTTGCTATTGATAGTCAAACTCAGCTTCGCACCAAATCATTCACTGTCACTTGTTCGTGAAAAGAAAGTCGATTGCTATGAAGAAACTTTTCTCTTAATAGAATTCACTATTTGAAGAGAACCTTTAGCAATTCATGGTTTAACTCAAATGATTAGTTTAACTTCTTGATCCAGAATGACTTGAGGATTTTCGTCTGACCTTTAACGGATAATCGAAATGACTTTATTTTATTTTATTTCTCGTGTCAATCGCTCATGTCAATCTATTTGTATTGTGGCACGAAAATTTTTGACTCGTGTGTATGGTTTTTTATTCAATTTTGTATAACTTTTTCACATTTTAATATGTAAGTGGACAACTGAAGACTTGAACTCTAAAAAACAGCTAATTAAGTCAATCAGAGATACGATCAATAATTTCATGTCATACTGTTGACGCGAAAACCGTTGGTCTAGTTTAACTTGTGCAGAATGAAGAAAATCAAAGAATTCTCTCTGATTTACACAAAGAATAACAAATATCAAGTGAGTTTTTCTATGTTGGCAACATTTTTGTAGAGCAACAACAATGCTTCAAGTAAAGATCAATAGATACAAAATAAATAATCTCGTACCGTAACAATGATGATCATTCGTTCATATTTTTTCACATAAGACACAGTATACTCTAATTGTATGAGACATGCATGACACATGTTCATCGCATCGATGATAACCAAAGGAACGAATTGTAGAAACATTTTTTAAGGGCTATTCAACTCGATTGAAATGAACTTTATAAATCAATTCTTTCAATATGGGAGACCAGATTTTTCTCATTGCTGATATTTGCTTGAGACATTTCTCTAATTTTTCAATGTGAGATTTCGTATATTTTGTTTTGGCGACTTTACGTTTCATTCCAAACCCAAGAGAGAATTAATTAATATGGCATAACGATATTCTGCTCATCTTATTGATGACTGCATGTTGCAATTAATATATTGGAATCTATGTGTCACACTTGATGTTCCATTTTGCAAATATCTCATGATTCGTTTATCTTCTAAGAGAACTAAATTGATTTTCTGTCATTTCACACATCATATTTTGGGCGTGACTCCAATGTAAGACACATGAACAACATATGAAATCGTGAAACCTGAGAGTCGCAAATTGAAAAAAACTTAAGGAGTTTTGAACTACTACAGAATGAGACTCTTCTTTCTTTGATTATTTATTCTAATTGTATTGAAAGAGCCATTTTTATTTCTTTCAATGTATAACAGTGGATAGTTTCTTCACACATGATAGGAAAACGTAATAAAAGCCTCACAAAAGCCATCGAGAACAATCATATTGTTGTTGAAAGAAAAGAGAACTTCGTCGTCATTTTTTCTTTTCTTCATGACGCAGTTTTCTTTTACTGGGTGTTGTCAAATAACGTGTCATGTTGTTTTCCAACTGCATTGCCACAGAAACGATTGTCTTACTTCGACACTTGTGAACTATTTCATAAACTATTTTTCTTGGCGTCACTGCTGGAGTATAAATAAAGGCCATTTGTCCTCATTCACTCTTATTCTACACTCGAAATCGTACTCTAACTATCAACTCGATTGATTCAACGTTTAACTTCTAAAAAGATGTCGACTGCAGTTAATATTGAATCACCAGGTGGAACCATGAAGAATGTGACGTCTGGTGGAAGCAGCTCGGGTGGCTGATCAAGTGGACAAAAGGATATGGGTTATTCCTCATCCAAACAACATGACTCCAGCGGTTTATCAGGCCAACAAGGTGACTCAAGCAGTGGATTCAGTGGCCAAGGTGGTTCAGCTGGGATGGGTGGAGCAACTAGCTCGAGCTCATCAGGAGGAAGAAATCATTTGGCTACCCAATGACCAATCATAGAGAAATCCGCGTGAACAATAGTTTTTATTGACTTTTCAAATTCTTTTTCCTTGTACATAACATTGTTTTTCTTTGTAGTTATTAAAGGTACAATAATTGTGCCATCAGAATATTCTAGTGTTTCGTTGTTCAATTTTTTTGTCTTCCATTCATGGTATCTAGGTTCAAAAGACTTTTACACAATCTAAAGCTATATTCATCGACTATTGATTGTCTCGATTTCCAGAATATGCTAGAATTTTTCTTCCATCTCTTAGTTGCAAAAGAAACACGTATAAATCACTCGTTTAGATTGAGCGATGCATGTGAACAGGTATTTGATACATCAGATTAAAGGATTTTCGCATTATCGTATCAAAACAAGTTCATTGTGCACATATTGCAGGCCGAAATGTTCCTTCACTAGCTTCACTTTACACCAAACTGTTTGAATTGCTTTAAGCATGTCATTTCATAGAGAACCATTAGTAGTCACGTGAACGGCACAAGAATAGCATCTTTTCTACACTTCTGTTAAATCAAACACACTTATGTTGACTAGTGCAGTTCTCTTTCTTGTTTTTCTCGCACTTTCATCTTCATAAATAAAATCGATTCTTCTTCTATGACGTCGATTTCAAAGAAAAAGAACAGTATGAATATTGTTATTCGCAATATTCAAAGTTCGTGAGAAGCAGGCAAGCTAAAAAGCGAAATGATTATTGCCGAAATTTGAAAAATAAACTTGATCGTTGTAACGTAAAATCAGTCTCTCGAGAAAAACCTTTTCTCATCGATCATTCAATCATACCACTCAGACATGAGTTGTCGTGTAAAATAAATCTGAAACAGTGGTTACAGTTGCGCGACGGTTCGATTAGAAACTTGATACGATTCTCCGCTGTCGTCTCAACCGTATGTGTTTCATTTCTGTTTGTTTAATAATCTAGTCCTGAACCTCCAATATAATTCCTTCTCTTCTATTCTATTGAACAGTACATCGAGTATTCCAGAATAAATTTCACTCAGTCTCAGTATGTTTTCTTCATGTTTCTTAATCATCAAAAACAAATTCTCATTTATGCCAAAAGACAGAATTTCAAGATCTGCAAAATTGTCAATTTGATTTTTCAAACAAGGTTGTCTTTGGCAATAAAAAATTGAAAAGATTCACTTCTACTCAACCATTCAACAGCGATGACACAATAAAACAAAAAGAATTTATTAGTGCGACTCCTTGCGGGGCCAAAGTGTGAACTTCACAAACTCTGACTTTTATAAATTTATGTTGTATTGTCGAAGCTTATAAAATCTGAAGTTTTATCATTTCGAAAATGTTTGCATTTCTAATTACTTATCTAACAACTTATTTGATTCATTTAACATCATTATACTGGAAAAAGTTATTTATAGTATTAGATACATCTTCAGTCAATAGTTTATTTTCTCCTAATGATAATATATCTACGATAAATTCCATAAACAGCGGCAAATATAATTTAGCTCTTCGTTTCGTCGATTCAACTACTATATTAGCCTGCCATATTCATTGACTTTATTGCTTAGTAAGCTACACCGCAACTATCCTTTCTCTTGACGAATTTTGACATATATTGCTGTGTTTTTCCTGAAGTTAAGATTCAATCAGTTCAGTTTTTTCTAGGTCTGCTTCATTCCGACCCTGTTACATCAAAATGAGGACCGTTCTTTTCATTAACCTCTTCAATAAGATCCTTTTGCTATATAAAAAACAAAAAACCGCAAAATTTTAGACAGAACTGCTAGAATCTACTGAGCTTCAGAAAGATATAAACACTAATATTACTTACGCGTCATTTTTCGTTGCTATCGAAACGTAGAACAATTTTTGGCTTCCTTCTTCCACGGTTGCTAGGGTCTGCAGGAGGGTACTAATGTCTGTAATGGAGGGATCTAGGGGAGAGCCGCAAAACTTCGGCTTAAAATTTAAATTCACTATTTTCTTCGAAAATATATGTGCATTTCATAAAAATGATAAAATTCTTTTAATAAAGATTCTGCTGAAAGTTCAACTATGTCACAAAATTCTTCATAAAATTCTATATCTTTGGATGTACATTTCAGAATTCTCGAAGAAATATTTGACAGAAACAGTTTTGAAGTAAAAATACGAAAATATCGAAAAACAAACATTTCTGAGAGATCTATGCCATTGTTATTTTTTAACTCGAAACAGCATACAGGCTTCCATTGTTCAGTTGAACAGTACTACTATTTTCCTTAGAATTAAATTCTCCATGCAATGCTATAAAAATAACTCTTACATAGATTGCGTTCAGCTGTTGAAAGGATGATTTTTGGTAGTGTATGCACAAAAATCTACAGGCACCGGTTCTAAACTTGCCTTCCTAAGTACAGCATCAGAAACCTGGAAAAAATCTTCGAAGCATAGAGCACGAAATTCTTTGTCTATTGAATGGGTGTGAGTGTGGTATGAGTGAAGTGTGAGTGTGAGCTAAAAGAGAACCCACGAACATATCAGTACCCACACCCACATCCATAACTCACCGACATCCGCACTCACACTCACACCCCACACCCACAACCTTTGTATGACAAAAAAAGAAGGACAATGCTAAACGACGCAATTAAGCATCAAGAGACTAGCTACGAAGAAAGGTTTTATCATAAATTAGTAATTTCATGCACACTCTATTTTTTTCAACAAAAAACTTCATTTTACAAATATTTTATGTTGCATGAAAATAATCTAAACTTAATTAAAGCTCGGGTTAGAAAAATTTCTCAAAAGCTGAAAAAACTTTTTCATAAGTACAAATGACAAACAGGTTCTTTAAGATTAGTATGTGTTCAGATAACATCAAAAGTCTATGAAAATAAGGATTTTGGTAATGGTGTATGAAGAAGTCAAACGAGCGAAGGTAATGTTCGAGGCTACTTGACCAATGTTTCATATAAAGTTTAATAGTATGATGTTTAACTAGATTTTGTTCGCGTTAGTTGTAAACACGATGATCAACCACTAGCACAACATCACATCATTGATCACATATCGCACGGATAGCCCGAGCAACATTTATGTTCAAATTTAATGCTTATTTTGAAGTAAGCCGTAGCAAGCATCATATAATTGAAAACTGCCCACATCCTGAATGTTCTTTACAAGTATCCTATTCAATGCATAGAAAATACTTCAAACTAAATATAAATTTTGTTATCGAATTACTAGTTACTAGGCTAATGAATAACACCAACAATCTGTCTTCTCATGTATATCGTTAACCGTGAGATAGAACTTCTGTCGTTATTATGAAGAAAACAGTCATCGTGAAATTGAATAAACCTAACTATAATTCTATTCAAGTATATCAATCATGAAGAAGCAACGGTTGCGTATTAATCAAATAGAATGGCTCATATACTAGGCGAACATTTTTAATAAATTATAAATTCAAAAAAATGCCTCGAAGCAAAGTCTAACACATCATTTATCTGTCGAATAATAAATACACCGTGAGTGACTGGTTACAACCAAAGTTTTCTTCCAATATGTGACTCATGGATAATACACTGTGAAAGTCCACCGGATAGTGCTAGATCACAAAGCCTATGAATCATTATAATTGTAAGGATAGCTTTGTTCGAGTACAATGAATACTTCGAACGGAAGTAAGTTCTGGATCGTGCCCTCGAATATCATTGTACAAACGAATCATTGTAACTGGCAGCTTTCTGCTCATATATTAAATTCTCATTAAACAAAATATAATGGATTATTTCGCAATGAAGATCTACATAAAAAATACATAGCAATCACAATAGATCTATTTCATTTTTACGCAATTCTAAGCCGAAAATAAATTACAGAAGTCAAGTGAGAGGATCACACTTCAAGAGAATCTTTTTAAGAAAAGTCATGTTCAGTTATTTTTACTCTCTAGCAATTGATGACAATACAATACAAGATTGAACAATATATGATATATGAACTATGGTAACGAAGATAGGATTCAATTATTTCATTCTGAAGTGATCGCTAACATCAGGAGTCGTACTCAAAACAGAATACAATATACGAAATCTTCTCACTAAGGTCATATTCAATTATTTTACTCTATAGCAATCGATGTCAGGAGAACACAAGATTAACAGATTCGTACCATATGAATCAATCTAACCAAGGTCGTGTTCATTTATGCTATTATCAAGTAGCCAGTGATAGTGAGACTTATGAGTGAAGATTGCGTGGCTGCTGAATTATTTGAAAAAAAAATCTGTTCTGATCAATCTCGTTATGAAGCCAAGAGTTAGCTTGTTTTATATGATACATGTTCTTTTAGATAATGAATGAGCGAGACAGTGATTCTATTCGAATAATTCATTGACTTGTTCTCGAACGTCAACATATTGTGGCATACAGAGAAACACATAGCAGTCAAATAATGAAACCTAAACCGCTTACACTGCCTTTAATCTACTCATCAAATGCATCATTTCCTTTGAAATGCCTGTAATGCTAATTCACATGATTGTCAATCGAATGGTTAGTGAATCATACTAAATATGAACCCATTCAAATATTTCTTTACAATGTTGTCCAAGACTCCGAGTTCTGGGTAGTTCAGCAACACAAGACTAGTGTAAAACTTCGAGTAAGATACCATTCAAGTCCTTCATTTAATTAAAAATAGAGCTTTAGTACAATCTATCATTTAAAGTACGCATGGAATACGAATCATTCTAAGCAAGAATTTATTCAGCTATCTCATCCACATGAAGTAGAATTCTAAAAAAAGGGCGAAATAATGCAATATCACAAGGTAATTTACTACAATTCACAACTGCCTTCTTCAAGTAGATGATTCTTTCGAAGCAAATAATGCTAGCTCACATGACTACACGAGATCACTTGGCCAATGAATCGTTCTAAGTAGTCTTCCATTCAGCAAACCCATTTACTTTTATATGAAAGAAATAATTCAAGCGTGTTGCTGAAGATTACTTCACTAATGAATCTTTCTGAACCGAGTTCATTCATGTGAATCACTCACTTCAGAGCAGACTAAATCCGTCTCTTATATGAGCGCAGATCTTTAGATAAATGAATTCTTTTCATTAAAGCTTCGTTTAGGTGTATCACTCACATCGTAGCGATATGTGCCACTCAATTACACTAACAAAGGTCTCTCGATTAATGAACTATTATAATTAGATTTCCATTCAAGTGTAGCCCTGACTTAGTACCGAGCTGTGTCACTAGATTACATAAGCAGAGATCTCTCAAAAAACGAATTGCTATAAGCAAAGCTTAATTCAAGTGTTTGAAGCACAGCAAAATAAGCCAAGTTATTCCATCATGTCATCAGAGATCACTCCATTGATGAATTCTTACAAGTAGGGCTTCATTTAAGCATAACGCTCACTTCAACAACAAGTATGTCACTTGATTTCATCATTACCGATCCTCTGACAAACGAATCGCTATAACAAGGGTTCCATTCAAAAGTATCGCATACTTCCAAGCGATGTATGCTACTCGATGACATCAATGATGCTCTATCGATAGATAAATTGTTACAACAAGAATTCCATCTGAATATTTAGCTCAGATCACAATGAAATGTTTCGATCGATTGCATCAGTGAGGATCTCTATATAAGTGAATTATTATAATGATTGTTTCATTCAAATGTGCCACTGATGTCCTGGTTAAATCTTCACTATATAACATTAGGAAAGATCTTTCGAAAAATGAATTGCGATGACCAGACTTCTATTCACGTGCATCACTCACTATCTGATGAGGTCAATCATTCGGTTCTGTCAAGAAAAGTTCCTTAATAGATGAATTATTCTAATTATCGTTTCATTCAATTATGTTGCTCACTTCAAAGCGACATGTATCATTCTTTTCATGAGGTTAGATGTGTCGACAATTGAAATGTTATAACAAATATTCCAGTCGAGTGTATCGTTTATGAAGCAGCAAAGTATGCAACTCGACTACAACAGCAAACATCTCTTGATAAATGAATGGCTATAACAAACTTTCCATTCGAGAATTTCGATGACATCGTATCCAAGTGAGACACTCGATTTCGAGAGTAAACGCCCCTCAAAAAATGAACTGTTGTAAATACGATTCCATTCAAGTATATCACTCACTTCATAGCGAACTCCATCACTAGATAACATTAGCAAATGTCTCTCGAAAGAAGAATGGTTATAACCAGCGTTTCATTCAAGGATGTCACTTACTAATAAGTGAAGCACTTCATTTCATTATATCAGACAATATTTCTAGACGAATGAATTTCTATAAGTAGAGTTCCATTCAAGTGAATCAATTACTTCGAACCTAAATCTGCCACTTCATTTGATAAGAAAAGATCTCTTCACAATTGAATTGCTATAAGTAGAGCTGCATTCAAGGGTATCAATCACTGCCAAGTGAAGTCACTCATAAAATCCTATCAATAAAGATCCCTATAAAAATGAATATTGATAACAATGGTTCCATTCAAGTTTATCGCTTACTTCCAAGCAATATATACTACTCGATTACATCAGCAAAGATATCTCGATAAACGAATTGTTATAACAAGGGCTTCATCCGACTATTTTGCTCACATCGAACTATCGTGTGTCACTCGATCACATGAGCAAGAATCTCTCGAGAAACAAATTCCTGTAAGCATGTTCCCATTCGAGTGTTTCAACCACTTCATAGCAAAATCTGTAACTAGATTACGTGGAGAACTGTGTCGCAAAAAATGAATTATTATAACCAGAATTCCATTCAAGTGAATCACTGATTTCATAGCGACATATAACACTAGATTAACAACCCAAAGGTCTCCCGAAATATGAATTCGTAAAACTAGCGTTCCATTCAAGGTTATTACTCACTTGCAACGTCATCAAGTCATTTCATCGTATCCACAAACATTCAGTGATATACGAATTCTTTGAACTAGCGTTACATTCAAGCGTATTGCGTACTTAGAAGTGAAATCTGCCATTTACTTTCATAAGGTAAGACTTGTGGACAATTGAATTCTTAAACAAGTGTTTGGTTCCATTGTATTTCTCACTTCCAAGCGAGGAATGTCACTTGATAACATCAACAGAGATCTCTAGGTTAATGAATAATTAAAACAAATGTTTCATCCGAGTATGCTCCTTACACCGTGGCTCCATGAATCATTCAATTACATCGGCAAAGATCTGTTGATAAATGAACTTTAATAAAAAAGATTCTATTCAAGTATACACCTCATTTTGAAGTAAAATGTGTCACTAAATTACAATAGCAAAAGTCTCTCGAAAATTGAATCCGTATAAACATGAGTCAATCCAAGGATATCAAAGACTTCATAGTAACATACATCGCTGAACTACTATACCAAGGGTCTCCCAAAATGCGAATTGTTATAACCATTGCTTCATTCAGGGGTATCGCTCTCTTACAAGCGAAGTACTTCATTCCATTATATCAGAGAATATTTCTTGATAAATGGATCCTTTTAAGGAGGGTGCCAGTCAAATATATTGTTCATTAAGGATCAAAATGTACAATTCGATTGTATAACATGGTATCTGTTGACAGTTGAATTCTTATAACAAGCTTTTCATTCAACTATGCGACTTACTTCCAACCAGAGTATGTTGCGCAATTACATCGGTAAAAGATCTCGCGATAAATGAATTATTATGACAAAGGTTCGATCCCATTATTTCTGTCAAATCGTTACGACGTGTGTGATTCGTTTACATCAGAAGAGGTATCGCAAAAGATGAATTTTTCTAAACAGAGTTCAGTTCAATTGTATGGCTGACTTCATAGCAAAAGGTTCAACTAGAATATCTCGATGTTCGTCTCTCATAAAATGAACTGCTATAACCAGGGTTCAGTTCAAGAATATCGCTTACTTCTAAGTGAAAAGAGTCATTCAAGAATATCAGAAAGCATGTCTCGATAAATAAATGCTTATAACCAGTGCTCCATTCAAATGTTTTGGTCATTGCACAGCGGAATGTACTACCTGATCGCATATCCTGATATTTGTTGTCAAACGAACTAATGTAACAACTCATCCGTTCAACTATATCGCTTACCTTCAAGCCACGTATGCCAGTCGATTACATCAACTAATGTTTGTCCACTAATGAATTGTTACAACAAGCGTTTGATCTGCGTATTTCAATCACATCTTCCCAATGTGTGTCATTTGATTACACCATCGGACATCTCTAGCAAAATGACCTGCTATAAGCACAGTTCTATTCAAATGTAGCAATGATTTCGTCCCAAAAAGTAATACTGGATGGTATTGACAAGATTGCCTCGAAAAATGAATTGCTATAACCATGAGTTTGTTCAAGGATATCATTCAGTCCTACTTCAAGCAAGTCAGTCGATCATATCGAAAAAAATGTTCTCATAAATAAATTCTCATGATCAAGGTTTTATTCGAGTGCGTCGATTACTTTGAAACGAGATATGCAACTTTACTTAATAAAGAAAGACCTGTTCAAAATTGAATTGTCATAACAATGGTTTAATTCAAATGTGTTGTTTACCTGAAGGCTAAGTTTTCTACTCGATTACATCAGTTAAGATCACTCGAGAAATGAATTACGAAAACAAAGGTGTAATCCGAGTATTTCGCTAATATTGTAGCGACGTGTGTCTCTCTATTACAATGGAAAAGGCATCTCGAAAAATGAATTGCTATAAACAGAGTTTCGTTCAGGTGTGTCACTAAGTTGAAGGCAAGATATATCACTAGATCATATTAAGCAACGATCTGCCGGAAAATGAATTACTCGAACCAGAGTTTAATTCAAGAATATCGCTGACATCTTAATGAAGCAAGTCATTCGATCATAGTAATAAATATGTGTAGAGAAATGAATTCTGATGATTAGTATTCCATTCAAGCGTGTTGCTCACTTCAAAACAAAATTTACTGTGTGATTTTATACGGTGACATTACTTGACTATTGAATTTGTAAAACAAGACTCTGATTCATCTGTAGCGCTTTCTTAAAACAAATGTTATGCAACTGCATTACATAAGGAAAAATCTCTCGATAGATGAACTGTTATAACAAAAGTTCCATCCGAGTATTTCTCTCAAACCGTAACTAGCTGTATTATTGGGTTACACCACGAAAAGTGTCTCGAACAGTGAACTCTTATAATTAGCGCTTCATTCAAATTTAAAACTGATTCCACATAGAAATGTGTCACCATATCACAGCAGCAAAGGTGTCTCGATTAATGAACTGTGATTAAAAGGATTCCGTTCAAGAGTATACCTAACTTCGAAGCAAAAGAAGTCATTCGATCACATTTAAAAAAGATCACTTGATAAATGAATTCTTATAATCATGCTTGCATTCAAGTATATCGCTCACTTCGAAAAGCAATGTGCTATTTGATTGTATTAGATAAGATCTCCTAACAACTGAATTATTCTAACAAGTGTTCGATTCAAGTATATCACTGCCTTTAAAGGAACATATACCACCAGATTAGATCAGGAAAGATCTTGCGACAAAAGAATTGCTGTAACAAGGGTTTAGTCCGAGTATTAGCTCATCATCGTAACGACTGCCTCAATACATTAGATCAAGAAAGGTAGCGCAAATAATGAATTATTATAAGTAAAGTTTGGTTCACGTCTATGACCGAATTCGTAGCAAAACGTGTGACTACATTACGTTAGTGACCGTCTCTCGAAAAATGAATTGCTACAACCAAAGTTCGATTCGAGAATGATATTTACAACAAAACAATGCATGTTATTCGATCAGATTAGCAAAGGTCTCTTAAAAAAGAAACACTTCTAATTAGTGTTCCATTCAACTGTATTGTTGACTTCCGAGTGAAATGTGCCACCGGACATCATTGTGTAATATTTGTTGAAAATTAAATTGGTATAACAAGGCTCTCATTCACTTGTTTCGCTTCCTTCAAGAGATGTATGCTACTAGATTACGTAGGGAAATATCTGCGATAAATGAATTGTAATAACAAAGGCTTACTCCGAGTATTTCGATCACATTATAGCAATGTATATCACTCAATTATTTCACAAAAGCTGTCTCAACAAATGAACTGTGATAAGTATGACACCATTCAAATGTATAAGTGACCCAAAAAAAAATGTATCACTACATTATAATGCTAAAACTCTGCCGAAAAATGAACTCCTATAACGAAGGCTCCATTCAACTGTACCATTCAAATCAAAGTAAAGCAAATGCCTGAATCGTATCAGAAAAGATGTCCGAACAGATGAACCTTAACAACTAATGCTTCATTCAAGTGTATAACTGACTTCAATGCACAGGTTGCCACGATGTTACAATAATGTAGGTTTCTCAAGAAATGAATCTTAATAACCAAAGTTATATTCAAGTATATCAGACAACTCAACCTCAAACAAGTCATTTGATCATATCCGGAAATATTTCTTCATCAATGAATACTTATGAGTAGGGTTCGATTCAAATGTTTCGCTGACCTTGACAAGAAAAAACCATTTCATTGTATAGAGTAACATCTATTGGCAAATGAATTCTAATAACAAAAGTTCTATTCAAACATTTTGCTCATTTCCAAGCAAAGTATGCCACTCTATTACATCAGAAAGATCCCTAGAGAAATGAATCCTTACAACAACACATCAATTCGAGTATTTCGAAGACATCATATTCACATGTGCCACTCAATATGAGATCTGTAAAGTTCTCTCAGAAAACGAATTGATAGCAACACAATTCTGTTCGAGTGTATGGCTGGTCTTGTAGCAAAATGCATCATTAGATTACATTAGCAACGGTCACTCGACAACTGAATCGCTTTAATTATGGTTGAATTCAAGAATATCACTCACTGCACAGGTAAGCAACTATTTCGATCATATTAGGAAAGGTTTACTGAAAACTGTATTATGATAATTAGTATTTGATTCAACTTTATCGCTCACTTTGAAGGGAAATATGCAATGTGATTTCATATTCTGATATTTATGAGCAACTGGATTGTTATAACAAAGCTACCATTCCATTGTATCGCTTTCTTGACATGAAGATGTGGCACTGAATTACATCAGCAAAGATCTCTCGACGAACGAATCGTTATAACAAGGGCTCCTTGCAAGTATCTTGCTCGCATCGCTCTCAACTGTGCCATTCGATGACATAATCAAAATTGTCTCGATAATTGAATTTTTATAAGGACAGTCCCATTCAAGTGTATAACTGGCTTCCTACACGAATGTGTCACTAGATTACAATAGCAAATGTCTCCCAAAAAATGAATTCGTACAACCAGAATCCAATTCAAATGTATTACTCAACACAAAGTAAAGAAACTCATTGGGTCATATTGAAAAAAAAGTCTTCATAAATGAATTCTCATAACTAGGGTTGTATTCTAGTGTGTTGCATACTTCGAAGGGAAATCAGTCATTTGATTGAATAGGCTAACATATGTTGATAGTTGAATTTTTGTGACAAGAATTCTATTCAGGTGTATGGTTTACACTCGACACGAGTAGGACATTCGATTACATCAGCAAAGACGTCTCAAAAATTGAATTACTATAACAAGGATTCGATCCGAGTAGTATGCTCATCAAGTACAAATGAGTGCCAATCAATTACATCACGAAATGGTGTCATAGAAAATGAAATGATATAAAGAGAGTTCTATTCAGGTGGATCACTCAGTTGAAAGCGAAATGTGTTGCTAGATCGCATCAGAAACGGTCTCCTGAATAACGAATTTCAATAATCAGCACTTAATTCAAGAATATCGTTCTCATCTTAATGACGCTAGTCATTCGATCATATCAGCAGAAATGTGTAGAGAAACGAATTCTTATAATTACTGTGCCATTCAAGTGTGCTGGTCATTTCGAAACCAACTGCATCATCTATGTTCAAGTTTTGATCTTTTCTGATAATTGAATTGATATAACAAAGATTTGATTCAAGTATATCGTACTTCAGAGCGAAGTATGTTACTTTACTAGAGCAGAACAAATGTTTCTATAAATGAATTGTTATGACAAGCGTTCCATTCCAATATTTCGACGCAATGCAGCGACTTGTCAGATTTTGCTACATCATCGAAAGCATCACAAAAGATGAATACCTACTACTAGGATTTCATTCAAGTATTCGACGGATTTCCTTGCAAAATGTGCTACTAGATTACAACAGTTACAGTGTCTGAAAAAATGAATTACTTTTACCAAGATTCCATTCAAATGTATGAACGACTTCGTCGCGAAATGTGTCACTAGATTACAATAGTTACCATCTCTGGAAAAATGAATTGTTATTATTAGTGTTTCATTCACGTGTACCATTCACTTCGAAGTACAGCAAAGCATTCGATCATATTAGAAAATATGGTTTGACCAATAAATTTTTATAATAACGGTTCGATTCAAATGCATTATTCAACTTAAAGTGAAGGAAGTCATTCGATGATATCGAAAAAAATGTCCTCATAAATGAATTCTCATAATTATGGTTATATTCGAATGTGTCGATTACTTCAAAGTAAATTATGGAATTTGATTGAACAAGATAATATGTGTTAAAATTTGAATTCTTGTGACAAGGATTCTTTTCAGGTGTGTCGTTTACTTCCAAGCCGAGTATAGTTGTCGATTACATCAGCCAAGATATCTAGCGAAATGAATAGTTATAACAAGGATTCAAATCGAGTATTATGTTCATCAAGTACAAATGAGTGTCACTCGATTACATCACGAAATGTGCCACAGAAAATGAATCGATATAAGTAGAGATCTGTTCAGGTCTGTAGTCGAATTGGAAGCAAAATGTATTACTACATTACATCAAGAATGGCCTCCAAGAAAAATGAATTTCTACAATTAGAGTTTAATTCAAGAATATTGCTGACTCCATAGTGAAGATAGTCATTCCATGATATTGGCAAAAATGTACAGAGAAATGAATGCTTTTAATTACTGTGCCATTCAATTGTACTACTGATTTCGGAGCCAGCTCTGTCATCAAAGTTCAAATCCTGATATTGGCTGACAATTGAATTGCTAAAACAAGGATTCTATTCAAGTACATCGCACTTTGAAGCTAAGTATGCCATTCTACCAGAACAGCAAACATATTTCGGTTAATGAATGGTTATGACAAACGTTCCATTCCATTGTATTAATCTTATTGTAGGAACATGTGCAATTCGATTACATCAGGGAACTTCTCGCAAAAAATGAATTGTTGCTACCAGGGTTTCATTCAAGTGTAGGATTGACTTCGTAGCAAAATATGTCACTAGATTTCAAAGTTTTGGTCTCTCGAAAAATAAACTGTTATAAGCACCATTCTGTTCAAGTTTATTAGTCACTTAGAATGGGAGCAGGGCATTTGACCATATTACAAAAAAATGCCTTGATAAATGAATTCTTTTAAGAAGGGTTCCATTCATGGGTGTCGCTTACTTCGCTGCGAAATGCCCCACTTGACTGCAAAAAGTAGTATGTGTTCACAATTGAATTTTTATTAGCAAGATTTCATTCGGGTGTACGAGTTACTTTTAAGCGAAACATGACACTAGATGATAACAATAAAAATCTCCTGACAAACGAATTTTCATAACAAGGGTTTCTGTTGAGTATTTTTCTCACATCGCATCGTTATGTGTCACCGGATTATATTGCAAATGTCTCTCGAAAAATGAATGCGTATAACCAGGGTTCCATTCAAGTGTATCAGTCACTTTCAAGTGAAGTCAGTAAATTGTTCATATATGCAGTGGTTTCTTGAAAAATGAATTCGTTTAAGTAGAGTTCTTTTCACGGGTATCACTCACTTGATTCCGAAATGTGCTATTAGATTACATTTACCGCATTCGTTGCGAAAGTGAATCGCTATAACCAGACTGTTGTTCAAGTGTCTCATTCACTCCCATGTAAAGCATATCATCCCATCATATCGACAAGGATCTCTTCATAAGTGTATGCTTATAATTACGGTTTCATTCAAGTGTAACGCTCACTCACATACGATTCGTACCACTTCATTTGATCAACTCTGATCACTTGACGACTAACTTATTATAACAATGGTTCCATTCAAGTACATGGAGTTACTGCTAAGAGAAATTCATCAATAGACTGAATGACTAAAGATCTCATGTTAAATGAATTGTCGTAACAAAGCTTTTCATCGTTTATTGCGGTCACGTCGCACGGTCATGTGTCACGAAATTATAGAGCGAACGTCTTTCGGAAAACCGAATTACTGCAATCAGGATTGCATTCAGGTGTATCCCTGACTTCGTTGTGAAACATATCAGTATATTACAATATGATAGATCTCTGTAAAAATGAATTCTATAAAGAAAAGTTGTATTCAATTATTTCCCTTACACGATACCTCCTGTATCAGTCTATTACATTAGAAAGAGTCTGCTGAAAAGTGAATTATTCTAATAAGGGCTCCATTCAAGTGTATTTCTGATGACATGACAAAACATGCCACTAGATTAAAAAAGAAAAGATCTCCGTAAAAATGAATTGTATGAATAACGGTTGTATTCGACTATTTTCTTTACGTAATACCCCGTGCATCAATCTATTAAATTAAGAAAAGTCTGCCGAAACATGAATTCATACAAGTACAATTCCATTCAGGTATATTCCTGACGACATGAAACAAAATACGATTAGATTATAACAGAAAAGATCTCTGTAAAACGGAATTGCATGAAGAAGGGTTCCATTCGACTATTTTCTTTACATGATTCCCTCTGCTTCACTCTATTGCATTAGGAAAAGTCTGCATAAAAGTGAATTCCTACAATTAGGATTCCATTCAGGTCTATCACTCACTTTCTAGTGAAACAATTTATTCCATCATACCAGCGAAGATCTCGTGATAAATGAATTTTTATAAAGAGCATTCTATTCTGCTGTATTGTTCATTTCGGAGCGAATTACAGCAGTTCACTTGATAAGAAAAGTTATGCTGCCAATTGAATTTTTATAACAACGGTTTCGTTCGAGTCTATGGCTTCCATACAAGGGAAGTTTGACCCTTGGCAATATGAGCCTAGATCTCTCCATTAATGAATGGTTCTAACAAGAATTTCATCCGAGTGTTTTGCTCACATAGGACGCTATTTGTCACAGCATTACAGCAGCAAAGGTCTCTCTGTGCATGAATCGTTATAAGTATGACTCGATTCAAGTGTATAACTGAATTTGTAGATCAATGTTTCACTAGATCAGATAAACGAAGATCTCACGAGAAATGAAGTGCTATAATCAAGGTTCTATTCAAGTGTATCACTGACACCGCAGCGGACTGAGTGCCTGAATAACATGACAAAAAACCTGTTGAATAATGAATTCTTAGAATAAGGGTTTCATTCAACTGTCTAACTCACTGTTTAGCTAAATTAGCCACTAAATCACATTAGCAGAAGTCTCTCAACAATTGAACCGTTAGTAGTGGGATGTATACGAGTGTATCACCGACTTGAAAACAACATACGTCAGTGCATTACGTCGACAAACATCTCTCGAAAAATGAATAGATATAAGCAGGGCTCCATTCAACTGTATCACTGACATCGTAGAGAAATTCTTCTTTAAATTATATTAGCAACGACTGTGCAAAACTGAATTGCTAGAATCAATGTTCTATTCAAATTTACGTGTCATTTGTAAGTGAAGAAAGTCATTCGATCATAGCAACGAAATGTTTTGATAAATGAGTTTTTATAAGTAGAGTTCAATTCAAGTATAAGACTCATGTCGGAACGAAATTCCCGATTCAATTGCATAAAGTAATATCCGCTGGTAACTGAATTCTTAGAACAAGTGCTTGATTCAATGATATCGTGAACTTTCAAGCGTGGTGTATCAATGGATTATATAAAAAAAGGTCTCTCAATAATTATATTGTTCTCACAAGAGTTCGATTCGAGTATTTCGCTCACATCGTAGCGACAAGTGTCAATCGATTCATTCAGAAAAAGGTCCGTCGAAAAATGAATCCTTTTTAGCAGAGTTCCGTTCGAGTGTATGACTGAGTTTGGTCGAAAATGTATCACTAGATTGCAATGCATACAGTCTGCGGAAAAACGAACTGTTGTAATCAAGATTGCATTCAAGTGAATCACTCACTTGATAGCATAATATGTCACTATGTAACAGTAGCAAAGTTTTCTGGAAAAACGAATAGCTATAAGTATGGTTGCATTCAAATGTATGACTGACTGTGTAGTCAAATGTGCCACGAGATTACATCAGCAAAGTTCTGTTGAAAAATGAATTGCTTTGACCATGATTACATTCAACTGCATTATTGACTTGGTAGCGTAATATTTGACTAAAATACATTTGGAAGGATGTCTTGAAAAATGAATTGTCTTAAAAAGTGTTCCATCAGAGTATTATGCTAGCATTGAAGCGATGTGCGTGACTATTACATGGGCAAAAGTCTGTTGGAAAATGAAATGATATAACCATTGTTCCATTCGAGTAAATCACTGCCTTTGTACCGTTATATGTCACTAGATCACATGAGCAAAGTTCTCTAGAAAAATGAATTGCTATAAGTACGATTGCATTCAAATGTATGCTTAACTGCGTAACGAAATGTGCCACTAGATTGCATCAGCGAAGTTCTCTTGAAAAATGAATTGCTTTAACCATGATTACATTCAAATATATCATTGTCTTTTGAACATAACATACGATTATAATACATTTTGAAAAGTCTCTCGAAAAATGATTCCCTTTAACGATGGTTGTATTTACGTACGTTATTGACTCTGTAGCTAAATCTATCACCAAATTACATAAACAAAGTTTTCTTGAAAGATGAATGGTTATAATTAAGTTTCTATTCAAATGTATCCACGATTGCGTAGTCAAATGTATTGCTAGATTTCATCAGCAAAGTTCTTTTGAAAGATGAATCGTTATAATAAGGATTCCATTCTAGTATTTCGCTCACATCTTAGCGAGGTGCGATACTCAGTCATAGCAGAGAAGGTGTCAGGAAAAACCAATGACGATAACCAGCGATGTTTTCCAGTATGTGACCGATTTCGTAGTAAATTATATCGCTCCAATACGATAGGAGTGGTCTTTGGAAAAATGAATTGGTATAAGTACGATTCCATTCCAGTGTTTCATTCACTTCCACGCGAAGAAGTGATCCGATAATATCAGAAAATATCTCTGGATAAACGAATTCCTATAATAAGGATTTCGTTCAAGTGTATCGCTCTCTTTGAAGTGAAGTGTCCTAGTTGATTCCATACAGAGGGATCAGTTGATAACTGAATCGATATAACAAGAATTCCATTCAAGTATGTGGCTTACTTTTAAGCAGAGTATGTCAGTCGTTCATATCAGCAAAGATTTGTTGATAAATGAATTGTTCTGAGAAGGGTTCGATTCGAAGATTTTGTTCACATCGTAGGGACATATTCCAGTTGCCCAGATCAGAAGAGATCTCTCGAAAAACGAATAACCATAACCAGAGTTCTATGTAGGTGTTACGCTCTCTTAGCAGTGAAGTGAATTTATTTGATCTCAGCCGAAAACATCTCATGAAGCGTGAATTTCAATGAGCAGGGATCTATGCACCTTAATCGCTCATTTTGAAGCACAATATGATGCGTTATTTGATAAGGACAGACCGCTAGATAATTGAATTGTGAAAACAAGAGTTTCGTGCACGTATTTCGCTCACATCAAAGCAATGTGTGCCACAGGCTTGTTTCAGAAAACATTTGTTCATAAACGAATTTTTATAAGTAGCCTCCATTCAAGTGTATCGCTGAGTTCGTAGCAGAATGCGTCACAAGTTTACACTGGCAAAGGTTCTGGAAAAATGAATTGCTATAACCAGAGTTCAATTCAAGTGTTTCACTGACTTCGTAATGGAACGTGTCATATGTTTACATTGGTAAAGTTTCTGGAAAAATGAATTGCTATGACCAGAGTTCAATTCAAGTGTTTCACTGACTTCTTACCGAAGTGTTACACTACATTGCAATACGAGAGGTCTCTTGAAAAATGGATTGACATAATGAGGGTTCCGTTTAATTTTTGCGCTTACTACCAAGTGAAGACAGTTGTTCGACGATATCAAGAAACATCTCTGGCTAAACGAATAATTATAATTAGGGCTCAATTCAACTGAGTCGCTCGCTGGAAAGCGAAGTTTGGCACCTGAGCTCATCAGAAAAGATTTGTCGATAAATAAATTTTCATAAGAAGCCTTCCATTCAAATGTATCACTGACTTCTACCGAAACACGTGACAAGTTTATCCTGGCAAAGTTTCTGGGGGAAATGAACTGCTATTACCAGAGGTCAATTCAAAAGTTTCATTGACTTCACAACGGAAAACGTCAAAAAGGTTACGCTGGCAAAGTTTCTGGAAAAGTGAATTCGTATAAGCATCGTTTGATTTCAGTGTTTGACAGACTTCGTAGCGGAGTGCGTGGCAAGCTTACGTTGGCAAAGTCTTTGGACTAGTGAATTGCTATAACCAGAGTTTGATTCAAGTGTTTCATCGACTTCGTAGCCGAGTGCGTCACAAGTTTGCATTGACGAAGGTTCTGGACAAATGAATTGCTAGAACCAGAGTTCGATTCAAGTTTTTCACTGACTTCGTAGCGGAACGCATCAAAAATTTACCTTGGCAAAGTTTCTGGAAAAATGAACTGCTGTGACCAGAACTCGATTCAAGTATTTCATTGACTTCACAGCGAAGTATGGCATTACATCGCAACACGAGAGGTCTCTTAAAAAACGGATTGGTATTAGTAGGCCTCTTTTCAATTTTCGTGCTCACTTTCAAGTGAAAGCAGTTCTTCGATGATATCAAGAAACATATCTGGCTAGATGAATTATTATAATTAGGGATTCATTCAACTAACTCGCTGAGTGGAAAGTGAAGTTGGGCACTTGAGCACATCGGAAACGATCTGTCGATAAACGAATTTTTATAAACAACTGTCCATTCAAATGTGTCATTGACTTCGTAGTGGAACGAGTCACAGGTTTTTCTCTTGGCAAAGATTCTGGGAAAATGAATTGCTATAACCAGAGTTCGATTCAAGTGTTTTACTGACTTCATAGTGGAACGCGTCACAACTTTACTCTGGGAAAGTTTGTGGAAACGTGAATTAGTAGAAGTAGAGTTTGGTTCAGGTGTTTGGCAGACTTCATAGTGGAGTGTGTTGAAAGTTTACATTGACACTTTCTGGACAAATGAATTGCTACAACCAGATTTCAGTTCAAGTATTTCGCTGACTTCCTAGCCACGTGCATCACAAGTTTGCCTTGGCAAAGTTTCTGGAAAAATGAATTCCTATAACCAGAGTTCGATTCAAGTTTTGCACTGATTTTGCAGCGAAATACGTCATATGTTTACATTGACAAAGTTTCTGGAAAATTGAATTGCTATGACCAAAGCACGATTCAAGTGTTTCACTGACTTCTTAGCGAAGTGTTACGCTACATTGCAACAGAAGAGGTCTCTTGAAAAATGGATTGGTATAATAAGGGCTTCGTTTAATTTTCCTGCTCACTTCCAGGTGAAGGAAGTTGTTCGATGATAACAGGAAACATATGTGGACAGATGAATTCTTATAATCAGGATTCCATTCAATTCAACCACTCATTCTGAAACGAGGTTCGGCACTTGATCTTGTTAGAAAAGATCTGATGACCATTGAATTTTCAGAACAATGGTTCCATTGGAATATCTTACTTACATCGTCACAGGTGTGTCACTCGGTTATGTTCGATGAGATCTCTCGAAAATTAAATTTTTATAACAAGAGCGTTATTCAACTGTATCACTCATCTGACCGTGAAATATATCACTCAATTATATCACCAAAGGTCTCTCGATAATTAAATGCTTATAATTATAGCATCATGCAAGTGTATCTTACACTCAGAAGTAAAGGAAGTCTATTGATGACATTAGGAAAGGTCTCCTGAGTATTGAATTTCGATTATTAAGGTTTGGTTTAGGTGTATTGCTCACTTTGTAGCGAAGTATGTGGCTCGATTACAACAGGAATGATTCCTTGATAAATGAATCATTATAAATAGTGTTCCATTCGTGTGTATGGACCACTTTGTAGCGAAGTTTTCCCGTTGATCACAGAACTAAGAGTCTCTGGATAAACGAATGTTTATAATAAGCGCATTATTTATTTATATTGCGTATGTCGTAGCTAAGTATGCGACTTGATTATGTGAGCAAGGATCGTTGGATGGAAGAATTCTTATTATTAGCCTTTCATTCAAGAATAACAGTGGACAGAAAACAATATTCACGTGAAGCTTCGTTCGTGAGGAATCCTAAAAGTTGTTTAAGCCCAACAAAGATTCGGTTCATGTATGTCCCTGTTTAATTAAAATATTACAACCTTGCGCGCACTGGTAGAAGGCACATTATAAACGTACCAGTTGTATAATATATGTGTTCAAATATATCGGTGACTTCGAAACGAAGCGTATGGCTCTATCATACCAGCAAATATCAATGGGCACATACATGCGTATAACCAAGATTAGGTTCAGGTATTTCTCTCCCTTTGAAGTGAAGTATGTCACATAATCACATCCGAGAAACCATTTGAACCAAATGAATCGTTCTCATCATATTTCTATTCCAGCACATCATTCGTTTCTACACGAATTATATTACGACACTAACAGGTGACAATATGCGCGTTAAATGGCCGGTGCTAACAAATATACTGTACAATATATGACCTTTACTTTAAAGAAAGCTAACACAAAATGACATGATCAAAGTTGCGACAGTATATGAATGATTCTAAAGATGACTGTATTCAATTATATCGTTTACTGAAAAGCGAAGTCTGCCACTCAATCATATCAGTAATGATTTCTTGCACAGTGAATCGTTCTAAGTAAGATTTCATTCAAGTGTATCGCTAACTTCGTAGCGAAATCTGTCACTCGATAAAATCGACAAAGATTTCTTGGAAAGTGAATCGTTCTGAGTAGGATTTCATTCAAGTGTATCACTAAGTTTGTAGCAAAGTCTGCTACTCGATCAAATCAACAAAGATTTCTTGAAAAATGAATCGTTCTCAGTAGGATTCCATTCAACTTTATCGCTAACTTCGTAGCCTAATCTGTTATTCGATCGAATTAACAAAGATTTCTTGAAAAATAAATCGTCACAACTAGAATTCCATTCAAGTGTATTGCTCAGTTCAAAGCGAAGTTTTCATTCGATCATGTCAACGAAGATATCTTGATACATGAATCGTGATAACCAGAGTTTCGTTCAAGTATATCGCTCAGGTCGAAGCGAAGTTTCTCACTCGATCATATCAGCAAATATCTCTTGATGCATGAACCATTATAACTAGGGTTCAATTCAAAAACATCACTCAGTTCGAAGCAAAGTATGATACTTGATGATATCAATGAAGATTTCTTGGCAAATGAATCGTTCTAATTATGGTTCCATTCAAGTGTATTGTGGACATCGCAGTGAAGTCTGCCATTCGATCACATCAACAAAGATGTCTTGATAAGTGAGTCGCTAAAAGTAGGGTTCTATTCAATTGTATCACTCATTTTGAAGCAAAATATGGTACTCGATGAAATCAAGAAAAATCTCTTGCTAAATGAATTCTTATTAGAAGGGCTCATTTCAAATATATCGCTCATTTCAAAGTCAAGTATGGCATTCAATCACATCAACAAAGATCTCTTGACAAATGACTTCTTATAATAAGGGTTCTATTTAACGACATCACCCACTTCGAAACAAAGTATGACTTTCAATCCGATCAGAAAAGACATTTTGATAAATGAATTGTTATGACTAAGGTTCCGTTCAAGAGCATCACTAATTTAGAAGCGAAGTATGCTCCTCGAATAGATCTGAAAAGGTCTCTTGACAAATGAATCAAGCTAAACCATAAGATTCTCTTCGAATATCTTGCTTTGTTTAAATAATTCATTCGAATGGCGAATATTATCACTGAAAAGGTGCTAGCTAAATAGTCACCACAAGAGTTCTGTTCATGTATTGACTACGTCAAAGAAATGGGATATGCCTGAAAATGCACTGAACAATAACGCGGAACAATAATAACCTTAAGTACTAATCCATTTAGATATCTGCTAATGCACTGTGAATTTCAAATGGTAAATCTTTTGATGAATGATCTAAAGATACTTGGGCATTGTTAAGTAAATATTGATTCAATTACATGATCGTCTATAGAGAACTCTCACAGCTGTGGTTTTAAAGAACGATGACATAATACATGAGCAACAAGGACAAAAATTCTGTTCGAATATTCGAAATAATTTGAAGTAGTCGTTCGATATAAGTCGATGTACGAAAGAAAACATTGTGCATGGTAGTGTCTTATTTGGCGGTGCCATAGTTGTAGTCGTAGTAGTGGCTAAATAGATAGATTGAGTTATAGTTAAGTTTACAACGTCAGGGTCCGAACAATATCATCGTAGCGCGTGGGTTAGTGGACTTCAGTTTATTTTTGAATTTTTATATAGAAAGCTCTTACGAGCTCAAGATACAATATAGGCTAGATTTAGAATTTGAAAATCAATACTTTGGAATTATTTACCTANCCAGGCACTATTTAACCTTCGGTAAGTCTTTTGGAACGAAAAATTTTTACACAACTTTGTACTAGAGATTTTTTGTTTTTCTTTCTAACATCGAAATCATCGAATGTACATAATGAGTTTTTGTCACATTATACTAAAAACAAGATTAATATGCAGAACCTTTTGCACCATAGGATTTATAGAAATAAAATTTCATGAAACCAAAAAACCATTTTTTCAATACGATGTCTCTACTTGACACACTACTAAAAATATAATGAAACTTTCTAGATTGAGTATCATTATATTTATTCGTTAGTCGATTTTTTGTGTTTGAACAACAGAAATTCGATAAATGACTCGTATATTTGTAAACGATACTACTATATAATCTGGTACATTTTTGCTTGCATACAAAACAATTTGTCATCGTATAGATCTTTTAATTGAGATTAAACATTAGTGTTTCTTCTGCTAATTATCATCAAAAGATTGAACACATCCTATTTCAGCGTTAGTATATGAACATACAGATAACTACATTAATTTCAATCCACGTGTTTATTTCTTCTAATGACCTTGAATAAGAATATAAATAAGAAAAAAAAACAAAAATTTCGAATACTCTATATAAGAATCAAAAGCTAGATTAAAATCACAGAATGTCAGTTTGCCTTTTTGGCGTTTGAGTGAATTATTTATTCCACTGTTACAAGAAATGTTCGAATTTGCATTGGATTAAGTCTAATATTTAAATCTTCTAATGACATTTCTTCTAAAAACAAAAACAAAATAAATTTGAAACAAATTAATAGCAAACACATACTTAGAACATCCATTTTCGATAATATCTTATCATTAATTGACCAATCAAGTCTTTTCATATTATTTAATGGTAAATTACCACTAAGTGTTAACTCAACTATACCACTAATTATTCCTTGAGATTGAAATATTTTTTGTAAATCTAATGTAATTGAATTTGAATATCTATCATCTTCATTTAATTCAAAATAATGTTCAACACGAATTAGATATTGTTTTGTATCTAATTGATCAAATGTTAATAAATGAACATTTAATGGTAAATCATTTTGTAATGCTGACCATGTTTGACGATATGTTTCTGAATAATTAGCATATGATAATTGAGGTAATGCATAAGTTGCAAGTGGATGCATATATAAATGTTGAGAGCCAAATCGATGATAGATAGCACTTGAGGTTGGTGATTCAATAATAAGAAAATGTTTACCACGAACAACAAGACCATCATCATAGGCTGTTTCATTTAAAGGTTCACCAACACCAAGTGCATCATCATAAAGTGTACGTCTATGTAACATAATTTCAATAGATCCATCATGAATACTACTACCACCTTCGGATCGATCTAAACACGAAAAAATGCTTGTAAGTCTAAAATATTTGATTTTTTTTTATTGGTTTTATTTTACCAGTCAGAATTGTTAATTGACGATTTGGTTCTTTAATCCATATTCGACTATTTATTGGATAATAATTTCCACTTACAACTTCAACTTTTGAATAATTCCATGTTGGTCGATAATCTCGTATACGTTCAAGAACTTCACGTCCATTTGCATCAGTATAAAATTTTGATTGACTATTAATATCTGTATCATAACGAAGAATAATTTCTTTACCATTATTATCATCAATTGGAATAGGTCCAACTGTCCATTCGATTTCAATCATTTTTGCATCATCATATAAACTTATTTCTTGACTTGTCCAATCATTAAATACAATAATTGCTGTTTGAACAGTTGCTGCTTTAATACATGTTCTTATTTTAAAAAAAAAAGAGAATAGTTTCGAAAATCAAACTAAATTAATATACTTACATTGAACGTTTAGTGCTTACTGGTTGAGAATCTGATGAATTTGAACGAAATATATAAGCACCGGATGCTTGAAATTCTGATCGAGAATTATTACCCGGAAAACCTTAATTATAATGTGAATATATTATCTAAAGATAAATGTTGACTTACTTGTATATAAATAGAAACCTTGAGCAGTAAATGGTACAACAATATTCTTTTTCAAATTTATAATCTTCTTTAAATTTCCTTGACAATCAAATTCAACTTGAAGATACTATAAATAAATTAAAACTTAATTTACAGTAAACAAAGAAAAACATATTTCATCTTTTACGTCATTTTGAAGAACGCATTTATCATTCTTTGTTATGATTATTTGTTGTTCATTATTTTTTTCATTAATTCGAAGATTATTACTTTTGACTTCGAAATAATATGTATTAAAACCAAGTGCTGGTAAAACAACTCTAAATACAAGTTGATTTATAGCAAAACTTTTTCGACCAGGAATTTTCATTGTTGCTTCTGAAATTGGAATAAGCTAAAACAAACAATCAAAGAAATTAAGTTCAAACAAATTATATAATGTTATTATATCTACATCAGCCAAAATAGTATGTCCTGTTGTATCACGTATTGTATAATTTTTTGTCACCGGAACACGAACATGATGAGAAATAGTATGTACAGTTGGATTCCAAAGTGTTAATGTAAACTATTACAAATCAAAATAAAATAAAATAAAAATATAAAAAAATGTTCGTATACGAACTTGATCTTGTCCTTCAATAGGTAAACATTCACTAATATTTGTTAATTGACAAAGAAATTGAGGTGCATTTAGTGGTGTTTGATTATCTTTAGATAAAAGTTTATCATAAGCTTTATTGATGACATCCTAAAAATTTTCAATAATTAGATAAACTCTTCAATTTATATATCTTTTTTTGTAATACAAATATTTTCGCTTTCGACACTTACTACTGCAGCATCAATGCCTTCGGATAAACGCATAGCATAATCAAAGGCAACTTCTTGTTTTTCTGTTCCACTAACTGCATCATGATGTTGTACAATACCCATGGCTTCACCTATTATTAATAATATATTTAGAACATAGAAAATTTAAGAAAAAATATCTTACTCAAACGAAAAATAGTGTTTCGTAAATTTGTATTAGCAAATGCATTCAATTGTCGAGTTACTTGTAAAATATTATTTGAATGACGTTCATAACGTTTAAGAGCTGCTCGTGATGTAAAATAACCTGTCCAAAATCCATGTGGATGATGAGCATATGGAAAAAAATCATCAGTTTTTGTTGTCCAAACACGATCAACTTTGTTTAATGCATATAAATAACATGATGGTGTTGAATAGAATACATTGACATTACTTCCATTTGCTTGCTAGAATTTATTTTTATTTAGTAATTAAGAGTATTTTTAAGAAGAAAAAAAAGAAAGTTCTTATACTTCAGCATTCACATATTTAATTAATTTATCTAAATTTTTAAACCATTCATTTGCATTTTCATATTGAAAATCACTACCCATTGTCATTATAATATGATTTGTAGCAAATGCAAGTGCCTAAAAAAAGAAAACAAATTTTACGATTGATTTTTTTTTCTCGAAATATACGAACTTCATCATGAGCAGCTTGAATAAATGTTTGAACACGTTCTGGAACATTATAATCGTGTAATCGAGGATCATCCTATAAATTTATATGTAAAATAATTAAGATTTTTTTTTCTTTATAACAAAAAAGAAAAAAGAAATTAGCGAAAACAAAAAAAAAAAGCAAGCATCACATTATAAAAAGTGTATCATTGCAGAAAAGATCAAAGCAAAAACTAATTGACGGTGAGCGTAGATGTTAAATAAAAAACAAGTGTGTAAAGCCGTACATTATCTGTAACTAGAAAAAGAAAAAACATGCATATACCAAAAGAAAACTCATTTACAAGCAAAAGAAAAAAAGAAAAATACACAAAATAAATCAACTAACCATAATCGGTGGATCATCACAAAAAATATCAAAACAGAATGAACCCGGAGGACTGTATCCGTTTGGTAAAACACCCGTAAATAACCAACTTTGATCGCCTATAAATTATTTATTAGAAATAAATTATCTTCTAAACACTAATATCTATTTCACATGATTTTTACGTACCTAAATTAGCACTAGCTTCCCAAATCATTTCCATTGTTTTTAATTTTTGACGTTGTTCAATATCTTGATAATCAGCACGACCAAAAAATAAACCATCAAAACCCATCTATCAACAATTCATAATAATATATTAGTTAATCCAATGAAAAAATACATATATATATTACTTGTGCTAAAATTGAAGCATGTTCACGTGAATGACCAAATGGATCGATCTGCCAGCCAATTTTTGGTCGACCACATTCACCAAATTGATCACGTAAAAATTCAGCACCTAAACTATGTTGATCAATAATTGAATTATAATGTGTTGATGCTTCATCATTCATACACCAACCACCAGAAATAAATTCCAAACGACCTACACATATATAAATTATTTTTCATTTTTTTGCTTTTTTTTTTCTCAAAATCAAATATAAAAATAATTTACCTTCATTGACAAATTTTTGAACTTTACTACGTGTTTCATTTGTTTGCTGATTCCACCAACGCCAAAAAAATGCTATTTCAACATATATAAAACGCCGATCCGGATTTTCTTCAAGTGAATGTATAACAGAATCGAGAATATATTGCACATCTGCATGTTGAATATTATTACGAGCTTTAAAAAGTCTTATTCAAATGAAAACAATGAAATAGAACTAGATCAAATACCTCCATAATAGTATTGATCAACTGTTTTTAGCCATCCAACATCATCATGTGTATGTGGAACAATATGAACATTGAGTTTATTTGGATCACCTAAATTACATGCCTATAGGTAAAGATCATATTTAGTTTATTGATATAGCATATTATAAGAATTTGTTTTACATCGTAACCACAGCCAGTAGATGCCTCAATTGATACCACAATACAAAGAGATATAACAAGAAATAAAAATGTACAAGAAGTTGAAATGTACATTGTTAAAAAAAGCCACAACTATAAAAATATAATTCAAATATATGAAAATTTCAAATTGAACAATATTCACTGTTTATGGTTGGTGTAGAATATAAAAACTACCGGAATAGTATTTATCACAGTTTAATATAAAATAAATCTACAAGTTAATGATAATGAAAATGAAGCTTTGTCAAATGAAATAAATATATTTTCAATATTTTAATTAAAATAGATAAGAAAAACAAGTACACAAGAGAAAATAACGGAGATGAAGAAAGAGAGAAAAAAAATCGATAAACGGAAATTCGTTATAATGAGTTCTCTTTGAATAAATTTTCTCTTCAAACAAAAGATCATTATTACAATAAACATTGAATAATTAATTCTTTTTTATATGACCAAAATTCTATATAACGATTTGCAAAAAATGAATAAAAGATAAAATTTTTGTTCGAATGTAATTTTAACGTCTGACTTTAACTATATGTATATATATATATATATCAGTTTTATATTATCAATCGTAACAAAAATACATGTCACTATATTATTCAATACACAAAAAAAAAATAAGAGTTCACATACAATAAAGTACGTAGAGATAAATATAAATATATATCTATCGATATTATATTATTCATAAATCATTTTCTCCAATTTGTTTCTTAATTTTGTCTACCATTTGTTTATCTAATGTTTTTTGTCTTGATTGAACACTTACTATAGAAAGTAAAGCAATAAAAAATATAATACCTTCAAATATCCAAAAATTTTGTTTTTGAATACGAATTGGTATTGAACATGAACGTGATGTTTTTATATTTGATTTAGAACAAAGTACAAGTTCTCTATAACCAGTTGGTGAACAACTAATTACTTTTGAACGACGTTCAAATGATGTACATTTTTGACAATATGTTATTATATCAACTGGTTCAGTTAAATAACATGTACTTATTTGTTGTTCTTTATCTTCTGAAATATTTGATGGAGAAACTGAATAATAGGAGTTTACAACACGACCAAGAATTGTTGATTGTAAATGAGCAATAAATAAAACACTTATTGTTACAAATAATAGAGCAAGAAGACCAAAAATAAGACGACGACGTGTTACGAAATCAAACATGAGAAAATTTTTGTCTAAAAATAGAGATTTGTTTTTATTTTTTCAGTGTGAAATTATTTTTGACGTGAAAAAAAAGAAAAACTATTTCTTCTAACAACAGATGATAAAAATCAATTTGATTCATTTACATTAATTACAAGTATAAACATATTCATAGAAGAACAAAAACAAAACAAGATGCAATATGAAACTTAAGAAAAGTTCGCCCGACATCACAGTTATTTTCTAAACGTACTTTTTGGTTGAAAACATTCAACTAATTAATCACTGCATAGTTTCAAGTTATCCACTCGATTATTTAAAGGTGTACAGCGATATTCGCATTGGTAAGCTCATTATCCAATCAAATTTCAATTAGCAAACTATATTAAATTAAAATTAAAATTCTAAAAGTTTAAAAATAAAAATAAATCAATCTCTAAAAACTTTTAAAAATTTCATAAAAAAAATATGATTAACCAATCATGACAAAGAACTTGAACTCCACCATTCTTCTTTCATTCATTCATTCATATTGTTTGTTTTTCTTCTTTCATTTATTATTCGAAACATTTGTGACATAATTGTCATATATATATATATATTCTTATCTGATAATTAAATATGGATTTAAATACACAAAATGGTAATAATAATAATGGTATTCGATTGACAGGTGATGCTACTCTTAGTCCAAATGGTCAAGAAAATATTTCAGATTCGCTTTTGGATACATCAGAAATGGGTGATGAAGCTGATCTTGAATCAATGCGTAAACGTATACGAGAAATGGAAGAAGAAGCTGAAAAATTAAAACAAATGCAACTTGAAGTAGAAAAACAAATGCAATTGCCCGGTACACCGGGTACACGTAAGATTTACTTCTTTTTTTTTTTTTTGTCTTTGCTCTATTCAATTGATTACTTATTTTTGTTAATTAATTTAGCTACATTTCCAACTATTGAAGAAAAAATGGAAGCTGACCAACGATCAGTTTATGTTGGAAATGTATGTTCCAAATTGTATATATAAAATTTTTCTATATTGGTATTCTTTTTTTTTTTAGGTGGATTATTCAGCAACAGCACAAGAACTTGAAAACCATTTTCATGGTTGTGGTTCTATTCATAGAGTTACTATTTTATGCGATAAATTTACTGGACAACCAAAAGGGTATGCAAGAATTCTTCTCTGTGAAAATTTCTAATCATTAAAAAAACGTTTTGAGTCTTTTACGACGAATAAAATAATGTTAGCTAAAACATTTATGTTACAATAGAACAGTTGTTCTCAACTGATAATAATTTATTAACAGCATTTCAGATCTCAGGATAGAAATAGTGCCTTTGCAAATATATTTTTAAAAACAAGTTGATAACTTTTTAACTGTTGAATGTATAAATTAATCCATAGACAATAAGAAAAATGCAATCTGACGCTTCCGAATAGTTTCAATATTTTCTCAGAAACTGAAAACTTACGAAAGCATGTTGTGTATTAAATATGCAAGGGAGAAATGACTAGATGTGACTCCGGATAGAAGGTTGGCTTTGTACAGAATCTAGCCCTTACCATATACACTAACTAACCATAAGATTAGGTGTATATCACAACGTAGTCAGCATAATTCGAGACAAATAGCTATAGTTACTTGTCCAGGTTCACTTCATGGTTGATGCTACTGAAGTTTTCAGATAGCACCTATTGAATAGATGCTCACTAGAATGTACCAAAGTTTCATTGAAAACGTGCGTCTTCTTTACAAGCTCATGAGCTATAAAAAAAAATTTCTGTTGTTAGTGATACCAGAAAAATTTTTTGTAATCTTAAACAATGAGTATTTAAACAAATGTTTTTCTTCTAACCAAACATAGAATTGATGCTTTTCTGAAATGAATAGAAAAGTTTGTTGCTATATTTAACATATTCTATTCTTTATTTTAGATTTGCTTATGTTGAATTTGCCGATAAAGATTCTGTACAGACTGGTCTTGCTCTTGATGATTCATTATTCAAAGGACGTCAGATTAAAGTAAATATATTTAAGATTAATTTTAAGTTTTATTAACACAAAAATAAAATTCAGGTAACTGAAAAACGAACGAATCGTCCGGGTGTATCAACAACAGATCGACCTCCTCGTGGTGCACTACGTGGTTTTGGACGTGGTCGATTTCCACGTGGTACTGCTTTTATGCCATATATACCTGCATCTTATCGAGGTCGTATTGCTCGACCATTTTTTCGGTAAAAAAAATTCATTATATAAAACAATCATAGATGATTTTGTTTTTGTATTAGTGGTCGTGGTCGATCAAGTTACTTTTATTCACCATATTAAAATGATAAAATTCAATCGAACTGGTTTTGTCCCAACATTATTCTTCTTTTATGTTCATTCGTACGAAATAGGCTATCCAAAAAAAAAAAAAAACACCTGTCTTTGGACAACAATATATGCACACCTGTTTCGTTCGGTGAGGATATGTAATGTTCTTTGTCTTTGTTTTTCTTTCTCTATCACTTGTAGTTGTTTTTTCTGTGCTTATAAATCTGTATGTCTACTTATTCTCATCATCGTGGCAAAGAAAATTGTTGTATAAAAAAGAAAAAAAAAAGCCACTAAAATTTCTGTTTATTACAGAGATAAAAACAAAAATAGGCTTGATGATATGGGATTATATTTTCTCTAATTCTTTTTTCATTATTTGAGGATTACCAAAGACTAATCGATTTTTCTTTTTATTTAAAAAAAAAAGATATATAGGGAATTGTCGGCGGATATGTGTTGGCTACATCTTGATCTACTACATTCGGCCTTTCATATTTATCTGAAAAAAAAAAAAAAAAAAAAAAAAAAAAAAAATTAAAAAAAAAAAAAAAACTAAAAAAAAAAAAAAAGAAAAAAAAAAATAAAAAAAAAAAAAAAAAAAAAAAAAAAAAAAAAAAANATCCAATTCAAATTTGAAGTACACACAATTAAATGTACTATAAATACTGATAGGAAATTTTGGATATTCCTCTATTTTAAAATTAGCAGGGCAGGGCAGGGCAGGTTACAGGTTACATTAGAAAGTTTTAGGGCAGGGTCCGCAAAAATATTCACAGGGCAGGGCAGGATCAGGTTACAAAAAATTTACAGGGCAGGTTACAGGTTATAAAAATCCTGCACTCTGCAGCCCTCTATAGTTTACATGATCTATTTAAAAAAAGTCTAAATGAAAGTAAACTTTTGTTCGACTAGATTTGTTATAATTGATTTCTGAGTAGACAAAAGTGAGATTTTGTGTCGTGAAGTTACATTTTCTTTTCGTATATTTTTAACACTATATTTGTACTAAAATAAATATTAGAACTGAATGGAAGTGAATTTCAAAATTCTGTGAAGACAAAATTACGCACAGGTACTAGTTTGTATTTAAAATTGCCTCAAGTTCTGATATATTATAGGGAATCTCCTGGAAATATATATTTGTTATCTGGATTTAAATTGTATATTATTCAAATGATTCTCAGAACAAAACTAATATTCACTATCAATTATAAAAATAAAAATAGTAGACTAAGCTAAACATGTATATATGTATGTATTTTTGATTTTAGTTACAATATTAGCATCTGAAAAATATTTATCAAAAAATCCAAAGATGTGATTAGTAAATTCACATGTATATTCAGCAGTATTTTTATGCAGAAAAACAAATACAATTTACTATTAAAGAAAGTTATCGTCATATTTCAGTTCGATTTTGTTGATTAATTAAGATCAATTCGAGAAATTTCTCGGTTCAACGACATTACTTTTTTTTCTCATTACGTCAACAGATAGAAACAAGCAATAGAGAATACTGAATGTCATTGTTTATTAAAATTGTACCGAGATATATGACTAATAACAATACAATGATAACACAGGAAAAAAATAGAGCTGCGAACTTTATTTACCCTCGATCCCATATCGTGATCGATACGTGTATAGTCTCACTCATGACTTTATCCCTTGTGATCACTACCATTAAAACACCGGTAGTGATGCACTTTTTCAGTGCATGACAATTTATTAAAATTTGAATTATCATTATATACTTAATTCATTGACCCTTAACTTGTTGACAATATAAAGAAAAAAAAGATAGTAAAAACAAAATTCTATTGTAATGATTTACTAATCTTATTCAAATATTTATTCAATAATAAAGAAATCTTTTCATATTGTTATCAATCTGTTTCACCGTAGACATGTTGAACGTATAATCTTTCTTTAATTACTACATGTTAAGTTTAGAATTGTAGGTACCAAGATTTGCATTTTATCTGTGGTGTCAACATTTCAATTCGGATACTGTGTGTGTGTGGATAGTGAAGTAGAGAAGGTTAATGCTTATATCGACAATCGCTAATTGAAAGTGTTTTTCAGGTCTTTCTATTGATAAATACCGTCGTTTGAAAAATGTCGGATAGTGTAATTAGTATTTAGTTTATTTTTTTTTCTATCTAACGTGAGATTGCTGAAGTAAAATTTTGAATTTGTTTAGAAAAAAAAAATGCGTCAAAGAAATAGGAAGTTGGCAAATGACCTGACGTAAATTGATTAGATAACATGCGTGCTTCAATTAATGACAACATAAAATAAAATTAAAAAAGAGAACAGAAAAAAAAAATCAATGCAAGTTTCAACTAACTTCGATATTTTTTTCTAATCAAACTATACCATTCATTCAAAGATCATTTTTATAAAACATTAGATAAATATCTGAACAATTTATTTGTTCTGATGGTCAATAGATAATTTTAATTTAACATCTTCTGTTATGTTACTTCGTACTTTATAGATGTTCAATTAATATAGAAAGAATAATAAAACTAAAAATCTAGAATATTATATTATAATAGCAAATTGATATTTTTATTATTAAAGTAATTATATTGATAATTGATATTATAAATAGCATCGATCAAAATTTCAATCTATTCAATAATTTATTTTAAATTTACATTTATACAATAGTAAACATACATGATAATCTAGGTCAAATATTTCAAAACTATATTCAATTTTAAATAAGTATAGAATATTATATGATTCATAATATATAAAAGAAAAATATAATATTTATCTAAAATGACTGTTGAATCCTTTTGAAATAGAAAACGTAAAGGTGATCGATTGTTGGGCGTTGCAGTTTGTTTCACTGGGAAAGAGAAAAATATGAAAATAACAGATCAGATAACAAAAAAATAATCGTTGCGCTTCGGTAGTTTCTTAGTCAGGTTTTTTTTTTTATTATATATAATATTGTATGTTCTCCAATTACCGTCATGTTTCTTACACCTTCGTTTTACTTGAAAAAATTGGTAAACGTAAAGAAAAAAAAATTGCGTTTATTCATCACGAAATAGACCTATCCTGTACTTGGTTTCTATACATTAATTTATAGTTTTACTTCTCTTTTCTACGTAATTATATTGACAAGATGATAGAATTTGAAATTTTCTCTCATGATGGTCTTCGACTTTCTGGTTATGATTGGCCATCTAATCAACATCCAGATTCACCAATTGCTGTAGTAATACTTTTACATGGTATTGCAGAATATTGTGGACGATATGAACATCTTGCACAATTTTTTAATGAGAATGATATAGCAGTAGTTTCAATGGATCTTCGCGGTCATGGTTTGAGTGAAGGAAAACATACTTTTATACCGACAGCTGAATCTATATTTCAAGATATTGATTTATTAATAGAACAATCACAACATCGATATCCATCATGTCCAGCTATTCTTTATGGACATTCAATGGGTGGAACTTTAGCATTATCATATACACTTAATCGATATTCTAATGCATCAGACAAATGTCCATATCAAACTTTAATAGTATCAAGTCCTTGGATTCGTTTAGCTCGATTTCTTCAACCTCCTCGTCCAATTAATTCATTAATTCGAAAAGTTGGTCAAATTAGTCCATCATTAAAATTTCCCCTTCGATTTAATCCAGCTAAAATTACACGGAATGAAAATATTGTTTATTCTTATAGTGAAGATCCTTATATACGTCGATCAGGAACATTATCTCTTGCTCATACAATGGGTAATGTTGCAAAAACACTTGATCGATCAAGTTGTACATTTCATATACCTGTTTTAATTCAACATGGAGACGCTGATGCATTAACAAGTCATAATGCAAGTTCAAGATTTGCTGATCGAGGAAAAAATATTCAATTTAAAAGTTGGCCAAATTGTTTTCATGAATTACATAATGAACCTGAACGAGAAGAAATATTGAATTTTGTATTAGATTGGATTTGTGAGAAAATTATTGTTTAAATTATATTTTACTGATGGTGAATACAGAGAAGAAAAAAAAACATTAATGTTTATAGATTAGTTTTTATAACACGTACTGGTGACGTTTTATTCAGGAGAAGAACGATATTATATTTACTGCATCTTCTCTTTATTCTATCTATATATAAAACAGCTTGCTGATTTTTACCTATAAATTTATTTTCAATTTTGAAAAAAATATTTATAGATATTTTTGTTAATATTATTCATCAGCTATTGTCTAGCTAATTCTTTTTTTTAATATTCTATTATTTATTTATATGAGTGTGCCTTTTCTTTTTTTCTCTATTTACAAACAGTTTACAGTGTAGACTAATTGACTCCTTTTCCTTTTTTTTTCTTGTTTCTTTCCTACCATATTTTGTCTATTTCTTAACGCATTAATGTAAAACGAGAAAACTATGAAATGTACAGTATCTAATGGTATATTCATTTTGGACAATAAATAAAATTGATAAAATAAAAATTTTTACTAAAAAAAATTAGGTCAATTATTATTATCTTAAATCTAAAGTCGTATCTACAGTGTACGAAAGAAAAAATATATACTTACCAAATAAAGTCAATCATGTTTGTACGATAAACTCAATACAAGCATATTTACAACATATATTTATTATTAATTCCGCCTCTTGATAATTAATAAAACATTTGCAATTGTTGTACTGAAAAAGTCTGTCTCTATTAATCAACATACGAATTGATCTGAAAATAAATATGGGAAAAAATGATGTAATAGATTTGTTATTTTATTTAAATGCAATATAAACAAGAGTTTATTGAGAAAGCACGTCGATATTGACATATAAATAAAAATAAAATTCAAAAAAATAAAATACAAAATTGATGTTATCTTTTGTAAATCGTTATATATGAGAATAAAATATCAAATGATGTAGAATCGACTATTTGCTAATTTTTCATGTAATAAACAATCTTTGTCTTATTCTATTCTGTTGATTATCTTGGTTGATAGAACACAATGCTTTAAACTAAACAGTACATTATTAGAACATTAGTAAAAATCTTGTATATCTTAACATAAATACTCGATAGCATGAAAGACATCGCACAATATATTTTTCGACCATTAAAAAACTCTTTTTCAGGTAAGATTGAACAACTATTAGCTAATTTTGTGAAAAACTTCAAAACTGTGTTTATACAAAGCAAAATAGAAGTTTTAGTACAGTTCTTAGTATGTTTCTTGAAACAATTTCAACTCAACATTATTGTAGAGAATTGAATTCTGTACTAAATGAGCAATTAAAATAAGCGAAATCTTATCTATGCCTTTCCATTAAAGTGCTTGTTTCTAAGAAAAACACTGTTTCAAAAAATACAAAAGTTTTAAAATCTTTTATGCAAAAGTAAATAGTAAGAATTTTAGAGCAAACAAAATTGTGCCATACGAAATTGTTTGGCATTTTAAATTTGATAGGTTTCAATTGAAACTAGTATTATGTACAATCACTATTTTGAAATAATCTTATGCTAATTGTTCAATCTTTACTTCCGAAGGATATTTTAAACACATAGTCAGAAATACTGAAAAATTCACAAGTAGTCTTCAATAAAATTTGACATGATAAATTTCCAACAGGTCAAACCTTAATAATTTCACTTGTTTTTTATTTTTTTCTATGAATATAAATACCAGAAGAACAACTATTGTCTATAAGTTTCTCTAAGATAAATTTGATTTCTACAACAAACAACAATTATAAATCTGATCCAATGTTCCATTTATATCTATAGGCATTATTTACTCTTAATATGTCATATGACATCATTCATAGTTCACTATCAATAAACCATTTCTATATATATGATAAATAATTATACTGATTTCATTTTATTCGAAATAATGATAATTGTAGTTTATTAATATTCTCGATTATTAACCATAAAAATATAACATATTATGATAATTTCTTTGTGTATTAATGAAGCCGAATAAAGAACTCGATATTTAGATACAACAAGCACGTCTACACATCTGAAACAAAGAGAAAAGAATAAAGAAGATAAATAAAGCACTCCTACTTTATTTGGAGAAAACAACATATAGAGAGAAAAAAAAAGATATTTATATATATATATATATATATCTTTTCTTTTCCACTACCTAAGAAATAAAATAAACAATGAACAAAACAAATCTCTTAACATACATATTGATTATAAACATGTCAATAGAAATATAATATAAATAAAAGAAATACCTCGAGATGAACTTCTATGAATATCATAACAAATGTACTGATTATCTTACAAAACAAAGCAATCTATAGAAAAAAAATAATGATAGACAACTATAGTTACTCAATAAGATATAAGAACAAGAAAGAACAATAGAAGATAAATCTAACAGAACGACTGATATGTATGTCTTACTCTAAGTTGATTTGTCGACAAGAAAGAATCATTTGACGTTATAAAAACACTTGGTAATTGCTTATACACACTTATTTTCATCATTGTTAACGTTATCATTTGTCTATTGAGTCGGTTATAGTTTGTTTTGTTGATCGTAGTATATTTCTTTAAATAGAATTTTAAAAAAAAGTTAGTTTTATCAAATACAAAAAGTAAGTTGATCTCTTTCAATAATAACAAATCACAGCAAGATAGATTTCTATATCTAGTTTTCTGAATATGAATGTTTATTTATTATTCTCATTAATATCTTACTTCTAATTGCGACCTTGTTCTTCGTCACTCATCATTTATAGAGAAAATAGTACTTGATATAAATGTTGTTTTTTTTTCCTAACAAATATCAGCAATCTTTCATCTTTTACCATTGACATTGGCCATCTTTGATTATTTAAGAACAAATATCTTATTTTTGCGTTTTTCTCTTCTTACTAATTTTTTCAATACTAGAAAAAGAAAACCGATAATTGACCTGGAGAGATCTTATTGAAAAGCTAGATGTGTATACAAAAGAAAGACAAAAAAAGAAGAACACGAGAGGTGGTTACATTAAGGATCTATACACTAGTAATAACCGACAAAAAGAAAAGAACGATTAAAGATCGTCTTTGCTGGTCGATGACATATGGTTATTTGGAGAAAACTGATGTGTATCATCATCATCATCATCATCAGAAGTACTTTCTATTATTCATTTTAAAAAACAAAAAAAAGAAGTTATTATAGGATTTTGTGTTTTTCTTTTTTGTTTCTTTTATTTTAGGATAAATATGACAACAACACCAAATGAATTTCTTCAATTTGCGAAGAAAATGGGTCTTGATGAAATAAAATCAACGTCATTAACACCATTACCATTGTCAAATAATGATAATAATAATGGTTGTACACTAACAGGCTTATCTGTACTGAATAATCTATGTCATCTTATTGAAGACATACATAAATTAAAAATTGAAAATGAACGTTTACGTGCTCATTTGGGATTAATTAATCAGACTGAAAATTTTCTATTAAAAACTGAAGAAAGTAATAAATTAATAAATCAAAAACAAAGAAAAAAAATGATACGTTCAACAATATCCATTCATGATGGTGAAGGTGATTTGTATGAAGAAAAAAGTTCAACAATATCACCTTCAAATTCATTGAAAATTAAACAATCCGGTTCATCTACTCAATCATTAACGAGTAGAGAACGACAGGGTATAGTAATTTAAAACAAAAACAAAGAAAGAAAGATTTTTTTTTTTTCCCTTAAACTTCAGAAGTCACAGCATATCATATACATTGACAAACAAATGAATTGAGACATGAGATAGAAATTATCTCGATCAGTATTTTTGAAAAAACTGATGAAATAGATATTTTTGTTTTTTGTTTTAGTTCAATTATAAAAATCTTTATTTTATTGTCTATCTTTTCATATTTGCTGAATCTTTTACTTTTTTTTTTTTGTCTAATTTAATGCAATAAATCATTCTTATGTTAGTTTGCAACGATTATTATTCATGTGTAAAACAAAAAGGATATTCTAATGATTGACAGTAACAGAAACTTTGTAGTTAATCAAAAACTGTCAACTACAATGATTTGATATAAAAGCATATGTTATTTTCATAAAAATTTTCTATTAAAAATAATATTTTAGTATATGTTTTTTTTGTTACACAGGTGTGGATTTTATAAATAATCATGAAGATTTATCGTCGATGTCAGGTGTCGATCATGATCATTCGAAAATGATCGATAATAATTTAGGTATTCAAAATAAAATAGAATATTGCTCGTTTTTTTGTTATTATATATTTCTTTTATCAGGTGTACCTAATTTAACAAATTGGAATAGTCGAGTACGACATGCATTTAAATTTTCACTTCGACGAAAACCAACTTCACAAACAAGTCCTCTATTAATTCATACGGAACGAATAATTCCAGTTATTAATATTTCAAATGAAAATGATGATGATCATGTTCAAGATCATATAAATCAAAAGACAAAGAAAAAAATTCTAACACATACTGATAATCAACGAGCTCTTACAGGTGAAGATACTGATCAAGATGATGAATGTATTGAATTTAATAGAGTACATCATAAACGTGAACTTTACAGAAATCATACAATTAATTATTCAAGTCATGAACAACAAGATACATCAAATTTATTTCATCATTCATCGTTATTTGATGATGATAGTTCATTAAGTCACAAACAATCAAGAATTGGTATATCAAATTTTAATTATTACATTTATGTTTCTGGGTGTAGAATCTTTAGAAATTTCATGAATCATATAAAAAAGTATAGACTCATGGTGAAATTTCTATACATACATATATTGACAAAATCTCTGAAGACTTTCGAAAGTGTTCATGTTGATGGTTGAGTTGATTAGACAACTCTTAATAGAAAACTCTCCAGGGATTCCTCAGTAATCTAGGATGAAGTTGATGACTGCTGTAAAAGATCTTATATGATGTATCTGTTATTGTATCCATATATGCCACTTGTCAACGAGAAAGATTTGGTTTTCTTTTTCGCTTTTTACTAAAATAATACTTTCTATTTTAGTTGTCACTAAGATAATCCGTCATATCTTAAAACAATATTTAACAGAATTATCAATGAGGTGGACTTGACCGAAGAAAGTCGATCTATAGTTTGTCGTCTTTTGACTTGACTCAGGTCATATTTTGTCTATTGAAAACTATTTTGATTCGTGATCTGGACTCGGTTCAATCCACTGAAGCCTCTAATACTTTCCGTCAAAGTTGTTGAGAAAATCGATATAGATAGAAAATATTGATACTTACCATTGAATTTGAGATAAATCTAAATAAACAAAATATTATCTTTATTTTAATTTCTTAACTTAAAACATATATCATTTATTATTTATTCTTTAATTCTAATTTTGCTTTTGTAACAGTCCGATGCCTCCCTAGAACAAATTATTTTTGCTATATCTCTTACTTATGAATAAATGTTTATTCACTTTGTGAAATAATATCCTAGAGGAAGTTTTTTTTTTTATTTTGTCACTAATCCTTAAAAACTAAGGCTTCATCAAAGATTGCATAGTTTTCAATGGATTCATCAGTAATTCTACAAGAGTAACTCAAACCCAAGCAGACAAACTTTTGAGAAAACGCGTTTAAACGCACAGAAATTGGCCTAAAATCAGCAAAAAGTGGACGTTTTCGGATCACACTGGAGGTTCCCGCCTGTGAGCCAGAAACGCCCATTTTTCGCCCTTTTTGTGCGTTTAAACGCGTTTTCAGACAAGAAACGCGTGTACACGCATACAAA
>CAJNSZ010000120.1:130160-153343 GCA_905329745.1 Rotaria sp. Silwood2
TTTGATATAAACTCATAAAATAATATGATCTGTATGCTAAGAAATTGATTAAAACTAATAATCAGTCAAAAACTATTATTAAATAACTTGTTATTGATAAAACAAAAATCTACAGTTTCCGTCGTTAGGACTTTCCTGTTGGATGCGACTTTAACAATAAGTCATAATCTTATAGTCTTAAATAATTTTTGTATGATAAGTCTAGTTTATGAGTGTTTTCAATAAAGATTAATTCGTCTATTCTTGTTAACAAATTCTACTTGTGAGTATTATCCATTGTTATTTGTAATGGTAGTATGTATTTAAAAAAAATTTGACCTATTCTTTTTTCTTAATTTATATATCGATTGAATTCGTATATATACTGTTTTAATAATAATCAACTAATTCTTTACTTTCGCTCTTCATGGTTTTTATGAATCAATTGAAGAGATTAACGTGCAAAGTCTAACGGATGACTTATTTATTTGGTACAACAGACAGTTTATGCAAATACTAGCATTCTGACAAGAGAATTTGAAGTACTAATTTTCCAATATTGAAAAAATTATAATTTTTCGTCGATAGAAATCATAACAACTTTCGCTCTCTCTATCTAAAACTGTCCTATCTACTTGTGATAACAGAATTAAATTTTTACCATTAATTAGAAGATTTCGACTTTATTAAGTAACAAAAGATTATGATATATATCAATTTGTTGTTTTAACAAGTTAACATTGTATTTTTTTACTGAACGATAATATTTATTCTTTCAATAGATACAAAAACTACTTACTTTCAAAACTTTCTATTTATAATTTAAGGAAGGATACCTCTGTCATGCGAAATGAATTGCTATCTAACCGTAGATTCATTAGCCCGATATCTTTCGTATAATTAATGCTAGTTGTTGCTCTGGATCAAAAGCCGATCTGATCCAGAGTTCTTTTACTCAATCGTTTAAAATCCCTATAGTCATTAGTGACTTGTCCAAAATCATTCCATGGTTGAAGTTACTAAAGTTTGAATACAGTATCTATTGGAGACATGCCAAATAAGGTAGCGACTCACAAGGGAACGTCTTCAAGTAATTCATACTGTTTTAATGATTATTTTTGCCTATAAAGACTAAATAGCGTTTTAATGAAAATCCTAAAAGGATTTGAGTTCCTATTGAGATTTGACTACATTGTCGAATTTTGACCTGAAGTTTTGCGCATATAAAGATCTTAATTAGACTAGCTTCCATTACAAATTTTAGAAGTTTTAAATAAAATCTCTTTGAAATACAAAGCTTTCAACAAAACTCATGTTCTATATATTCTCTATGAAAATGGGCTTATATTTTGAAAATTCCATATCTCGATCATTGAAATCGGAAGAAGAAGGAACCTAAAAAAAAGTGTTCTCACCAGCCATCAAGAGAACTATTGAGTTCAAAGTACCTGACAAAGAGTATGCTTCAAGCATTCTTTCGAATAGACTACTTTGCAATGGACAATATTCTAACATATTAATTAACTAGAAATTCGTACGGTTTTTTTATCATCATAAATCTTAAGATTTTTATATATTTGAAAACAGCTGTATTATATCAATATTCAAGAGTTCCAACAAGTAAATTGCCATTTAACATACATAACAAAAAGTATAATTTGTCATATATAGATAATGAAGATCATCTGTCGACATAATTGATAAAAGAAACATTTCAACAATTGTTGTTATTGTTGTTGTCAAATCAATACTCTAATCTGAAAAAACAATATTATATACTATAAATAAATTTGAAAGCAATTCACTTTTCTTTTCTTTTTTTTTTTTATTATAGAACAAATATTTCACATGAGGAAAATTTAAATGATAAACGATCAAATCAACAACAAACAAAAACGACTTTAAATCGTGTATGTCTACGTAAATTATCACTTATATCATCAAGTGAAATTCTTCCAACAAACACATCAAATACAATAATACCATTAGAAACAACAATAACTAAATTAGAATCATCATCTCCTGTTGATCATATATCAACACCAACAAATAGTGAACCAGAACAACCAAGTCTTCCATCATCATCAACAGCACTTAATAAACGTTTAAAACGTTCACGTTTTGATTTTAAAAAAACTTTACAACGTAGTAAAAGTATATGTATGACACAATTTAATTCTTGGCTTCAACGTCATCGACAACAACATTCATCATTACCTAGACGAAAATCAGCTGCTGATTCAAAAACAAATACTAAAGAACTAATATCATCAGCATGTTCAACACCAAAATTACTTGGTTCACCTCGTTTAGCTCGTATTCATCATAGAATATTCAAACAAAATCTGTCTTCTTCTTTGCCATTATCATCATCACATTCAGGATCACCACAATTAATGGAACTTCCTTCATCATCATCAACATTACCATTACCACCATCATCATTATCACAAGTATTCGATGATTCAGATGAACATTTTCAAAAACAAGAACCTCAAGTTCGTATTTATTTACCAGCTCGAACATCTTCAATAAGACGTCATGTACGAATTACTGATAATAATATTATGACAGATAATAATTTCAAACCTCCACCAATGTTAAAAGTATCATCACCAATGTTTAATCGACGAAATTTATTATCAACAATGAAAAATAATAATTCTAACTAGAGAATGAAAAAAAAAAAAAAGAAGATTTTTCAACTCTACGAAATATTTCTTAATTATAAATAGAGAAGTTTTTATTCTCTCTCTTGTCTTTTTATTTATTTATAATAATTGATATTCTTAATATACGATTTGTGTGTTGTTTTTTTTTTTTTTTCACATTATTTATTTTCTCTTTTTGACAACTAATTTTACAAAAACTTTCCTAACATAATATGTTACTTATAATAACATGTTTTAAATTTAGTAAACATAAAAATCATTTATATATTTTGCGAATACTGATAGTCTTGTTTAGTTCTATTATTATATCAGACGAATGTCTTCTTTTTGTTTTTCTCGAAATAGTCTTGTCAGAATGAAAATAAATCAGTTGTATCGATGCGAGTGGTGTCTCTAGACTTAGATTGCTATACAATAGACAATAGATTATGAAATCATTTTATAAGAAAAGCATCTGTTCTAATTATATTGTCTGGATTCCTGTATCGCCCACATGATTTCACACTTGAATATATAATTTGATATATTGAGAACAATTACGTTTTTCAAGACTTTCTCAGCAGACGCAGTATCGTTAATAGTTGTAAAATTGTAAAACAATTTGTTATTGAGTAAGGTCGTATAATATGCCTTTTACTTATAGAGAGTAGGATGCAAAATAATAGTTTTCCATAGGGAATGACACTCCTATTTTAAGCATTATAAACAACAAATTTTACACGATATGATAGACTGAGCAAGCTGGAATTTTTTAACTGTACCTAATAATTTATTGGGGCACTGTGTTTTTAAATGCCGGAAGTTTTCGACGAATAATTGAATATTTTCGTAAGTAGTTATTCTTAATAATATGAAATTTTCAAAAGAAAACAAATTGTTCGTCTATCAGATTTAGTAAAGTTGCCTTCACTCACTTATATTTCTGGTAAGAGACAATTTTGACATTAATTCTCAAATGACAATATGAGAATTGAAATAGTAAAACATTCTTTAATCATAATAATTAAACATGTTTTGATTTATCCAATATTCTGATGTTACTACTTCTATATGTCGATTAGTTCAAAATTTTGTTGTAAGAAAATTATTTGAAAGATTTATTGTTACAATTTAAATGTCGAAAAATTTTAACATTCTGAAACTCATCATCGTTCGATCGATTATCAGTTAGATTTAGAAATTCTAATAACGACAAGCCTTACTTTCAGTACAAAATCTATTGTTTATACTATTCGAAAGTATAATGCTATCTCGATAGAAAAACATGATTATGCATTCTTTACACAGTATACATACTTAACTGAGATAAAAACTATTTTTTTTTATGAATCTTCAAATAGAACATCAACATGATAAAGATTGATGAAAACAATTTATGTTCAATAGAGAATTTATTTTTAGTTGTGTTTTATTTAATATGTGAAGCAAAAATCTTGATGATATGAAATTAATTTGAATGATCTCAAAACATTATATTTTGTTCTGTGACACTTGAGAATAAAATTTTCTATTTAAACTCAATAGTTTATTTGTTTTTTTTGTCCATTTCATTTCCTTGATATTTCAAGCAAAAATTCATATACTAAAATTGTGATCCGATTTAATGATGAATATGAAAAAAAAAACAAAAAGAAATTCTAATTTTGTTTTTGTGCAAAAATTTTTCTATCATCGTTTTACTTGAGCATTTGTTATTTATTTGATAGTATAATGAACGAGACTAGAGTATTTGTTTGGATAGAGAGAAAATTTTGCAGTTCAGTGAGCATGATGTGATATGATTGGTCATGAATTGACATTCTATCTATTTTAGTTCATAGTCATATACATAAAAACATCATGCATATTCTAATATACCATCAAAGAACCATATTTAATGAGATGTGAATGCACTGTAGCAGCGAAGATTTTGACAGAATTATACTTGATTTATCACTCTTTTTTCTATTTTAAAACGAACTAATCATGGCATGCCTTTCGTATGAACTCGAAGTATAAATTGTATTACTGATTGACTCATACACTCATGTGAATATTGTTCAGATATTTCTAATCGAATCAAACGATAGAATGAATCTAGTATTTGTGTCATACTATATATGCACTCAAATTTTTCAAGACATTCATTATTGTTCTCTTTATTTTATCGTCAAGAATATGAAGTAATCCAAAAGGTTACATAGGATCTTTTTTTTCTCTCGGAAGTTGATCATTTACACAAAAGATGAATAGTTCTATTCGATCTCCAGTTATACAAAGAGCTGAAACGGAAGTCCAGCTACTTTCTCATTAATATTCAGTGATATTCGCAATAGAAAGTGTATTCAAAAATCATAGAAAATATCATAGAAAAAGATCTTATCATTTTCTTTTCTTTTCTTTTTTTCTGTTTTTTGGTGTCGACATTGAATGTCCTAGAAAAAGATTATATATATTATGTTATAGAACAGAGATCGAAACAATAAATAACTCCTTTCATATATTATTATTCTTTTGTTGTACTTGTACCAGAATTTTTTTCTTTATTAACTCATTTGTAAATTAAGAATCGACTTAATGTCAAACAAAGAATTGTTAATAGACAGAGTAACGGCATAAAAGAAAAAAAATGATCTTTTCATGACATTACCTAAGCTATGAGAAATTATGAAGCATTGCTGTTTTTTTTTTCTCATAGGAAAAGATAGAGAAAACAATGGATAAATTACTATATCTTATAATTTAAGGGCTAAAATCATCGTAGAGTTGTTCAGAAGTCTTATTACAACTGATATCGTTTAGAAACTTTGCGTATATATATATATAGACTAATCTCACAGTATTGACTAATTCTACAAGGAATACATATGTTTCGGTAATTGTTCTATATAGTTTATCTAGATATATATGAATGATCTATAGCTAGAATTTTCTTTTATTTTGATTTCATGATTTCTTAGTTTTAATATTTATCATCAATTAGCAACAATTTTATCGTTATTATATTAGGAAACAGATTTTTCCGGGTACTATAATAATTGCTTTTCCTTATTTTCCGAACCTAGAAAAAAAAAAGAAACACTGAATGTAGAACACAAAAATCTACTAAATATTTAGTGTGTAAAGCGGACATCTGTTCGACGATAGTTAAGGTCTTTTCTTTGTACAATAAGACGTCATGATGTTAACTATAGAATCAACTTGAAAAGTATTTTTTATTCATTGATTGGACTATAGAAAATGAATAGTTCATTTTTTTAAAATTTCTATAAGATTTTTCGTACGTTCTAGGTAACGTGTTTTTGAATGCTGTTCTAATGATGAACGTAGATTTACTTTTCTATAGAATAGAAATGTTCGAAAAAAGAAACGAGATGACGGAAGAAGAAAAATACTTTTCTAACAATCAACTGATTATTAAAAATGCATCACATCTTTATCTCTGAGCGTGTTTAGATATGCATCATGATTTTCATTTTTATAGAAAAAACAAAAACATGAGCTATATATATATATTTGTTTGAGTTTTTGTATTATACACGTAAATATTTTTATAATTAATAAATGTAATAGATTGATTTGTTTACCATATTTATCATGAAAGTTCAAAATAACTTCACGATATTTTTATATGAGAACTAGAGTAAACTTACTTTGAAGAAAAACAACAACATATGACTTTTACTATATATATATTCTATGGTAATTATGTGATGCATCGTTATGAAATTAGAATAATACTAGAAGTTTTTTTTTCTCATCTCTTTTCCTCTTATATATATATATATATTCGAAGGATAAAGCACATCTGTTAGTTGTGTATTTATTTTTCTCATGGAATATATTCCCAGTTGACATAGAAACTTCAATGAATTACATATTTTTAATCAGAATCTAATTTATTGTACTATATTAGATTTAATGTTTGTAAAATAATCTCAATGAATTGCAGTGAAGGTAAAGTAAATTGAAATTGAAATAAATTTTATTTCATTTTTCAATAATAAACTTAAGATCCAAGTCGACTGGCCGAAAACGATTTTCGTTCATCATTTGCATTTTGGACATTAGGTGTAATAAGTATTATTTTATCATTTCTTGCAAATGCTGGTAATCTAATTAATTTATTTGTTCTTACACGACGTCATATGCGTTCAACAATGACAACACTTTTAGTTACACTTGCATGGGCTGATCTTGTTCCTCCTACAGTTGTTTCATTAAATAATATTTTATTTTATTATTTTTTACCACATATGAATTATTCATCAACATTTTTAACAATACATATTAGTACTCGTGCACTTTTTAATGTTTTAGCCAATATATTTACAACATTTAGTAATTGGCTTATTGTTTTAATTACTACATTTCGATTAATTGTTGTCAAGGTAAGAAGAATAGAAAGAAATTTATTATCAAATTCTTTAGAAAAAGAAAGAAAGGAAGAATAAGTACTATGGAACTATCAATATTTCATCGAAAGAATATTATCCGATTATTTTTAGAAGAATCAAGCTTCTCTCATTCGCCTTCAAGCATGAAAGTAACATGGGAAATTCTCACTTGTATAGATTAAAAGAATGATCTCGTTTAATCTATTCTTATGTTTAAAAATATGCTTTGGTGAGTTTGAGTCTCTATCGTGACAAAAGAAAATTAATTGAAAATAAATAATTTATTAAGGAACTGTTGAATTGTATGAATATCAGCATAGGACATGAAGAAAGATATAAATGGAAGCAACAATGAATATATGAATACGTCTATTTAAAAAGAATTCGAAACTTATTGCTATGACTAGCAATCAGTGCCATTGTTGTAATTTACAGTCATGACTAACTTTCAATGTACTTATATGATGATTTTTTAGAATTTCGTGAAATTTTCATAGTTTTTTTTATAAATGTTCAAGTTTAGATTCGAATTTTCTCTACTTTCCTTATCATTTTACCTTACAAACTCTTGTTCTTAAAAGGATTTGTTTTGTTGTTTCACATAATTCGTATTCAGAGACAATTAATAGGCCTCTTACAAAATCTTGTTATATACATAAATTATATATCTTAACCCGTAAATTATTCGAGTAGTGTATGAACAATAGTAAAAATACATTGGAAAAAATTCATAGAAGCTGATCTGTTAACAATCTCAAATGTTCTATTATCAAGCATAATAATTTTGTGATTTCTTCATCGATTAAGAATATTTTCATATTTTAGTTTCATTTTGTTTATCAAGTAAAGAACTTTAATGACATAAGTCGGGTGTGCTATTACATGCCATCAGTCTGATTAGTTGCTATGTAACAAATCACATTAATTTACCATCAATAGAATTTTCGTCACTCACTGCCACAATCACAATAGTGGCTACATCGCAGTGTTAGGAAAGAAGATGATCATGTTCATAAAACGTAACGACTCTTTTTTTGAGCGGTTTCCTCCAGAAAAGAATCACAACAACAAAAAAAATCTGAAGAGAGAAGTGATGGTCCACAGTGTGACATACTCTCTAAATCACTCACTGTCTGCCATGTTGATCTCTAGCTGTGAGATAAGAAAAAGAAAGGATCAACCAACAATGATTTTAAAAAAATGGAAATCAATTAATTTTCAGATGATATTTTATCTTATATCTTGAACACTAATAAATGCAATTATAACTAATGTATTTCGTAGAATCGAATGACTTTAAGAAATATATTTTAGAATCTATTCTTTCTAAATATTCTGAAAAATGAATCGATTATATTGAAATTCTCTTGTTGCAATCTACAATAATTTCAATTATATAATTATAATTCGATACTAATCATGTACTGAAGAAAATCAAACGTCAGATTTTTAATTATACACTAGAAAAACTACGAATATTAATCAGTCATATTCATTTGTTGCTTTCATAAATAAGTAACTCAGCATGAGCTTACGTGAACTACAGTAAGATGCATTAGAAAAAAAAAGAGTCATTTTCATCAAGATATGCATTAGAAACATTCAGTAGAGTAATTATATTCATAATATTAATTTCTCAAAGTCAATCATTGTTGACATGATTGAGTATCTGTCACCAATGCATATGCATTTTATAACAAGAAAATAAAAATAGAATATAATTTCACGTGATAATTTATTCTTCTTGTTCTTCTTAGCAATGAATGTTCTTATGAATTATCACAATTGTAGCATGAACATTTTGTATCTTGTTCAGTTTTAACAAAACTGAACAATTGCATCAATTTTTGAAAGGCTCGATCATTTCAGTTGAAGTGCGATTCTATATAGGATTAAAGATAAAATTCATATATATATATAGTTTCGAAACAAGAACAGNAAAATATGCGACATATGTATTTATATTAAAATGTGTGACATATCTTTTATATTAAAAGAATATATAGAGTGGACGAAAAGTAAGGAAGCACTTTTTTTTATTTCGTCCTATACATCAGTAATAAAGTCTCTTATTTCTACTGTATATACTACTAGGTAATTGTATTCATCGATGTAGCATATTATCAGTCTTGGAATCAATAGTTTTTTTTAAAACGCAGCGATGTATCTTGTATATTCTTTTGTGACTCTAGCAAAACTAATCTTTTTTATTAGATTTTATTTTCATCTTTTTCTCTGATTGAATCAATTTGCAGAATAAATTGAATTGTTTTTTTTTAATTCTTTTAAGATAGGTCAGTACAAAAAATAATACAAATACGGTTTCTTCTGCAAATTGGTATAGTCAGATGAAAAGTAGTAAGTAACTTGTGGAGGGAGAATGTGGTTGTGAATGAAGATTATATTCAATTGCATATCCATAACCATATCACACCGACAACACCCACACCCGACGAGAAAAACTTGATGTTAATAGTGTCACCCGCAAAAGTCATGCGTACAAGAAACGTTTATGTGATCGATTAGATAGTTTCGAAGTAGTTATCCAGGTATTTCAGGATATATGAATGTGAGTATGAATATTCTCGTCATCTACATCCATATTCTGTTTTGCAAAAGCTTCTGTTGTGGCTGCCGCCTATCGCTGCTTTCAGTATCCTGAAAAGAAGTTAAAAGTTGATGTAATACAGATGGCTCCATCTCTACTGTTTTTTCTTCTTAGACTGCATTGTTGAAATTTCAGGACATTTCAATTTTTTTTTGGAACTCTGAGATGTCGGGAAGAAAATGATCAAATGATTTCCTTGAAAACAATTATATATATATACGACGCATTTGAGTGCTTAGGTTATTTCGCTACTTCAAGGTACTTTCTTCTCAAGACTATGAAGGCATTTTTTATATTGTGATATCGATTCATTTATTGTCAAATAAAAAGTCAAAGTTAGTCTTTCGTGTAGATTACAAAAGGAACATAGATAAGCATTAAGAAGTAAATGGTTATTTACCTTTATTATCCTAGGATCTTGTGAAACAAAAGAACAAGGTAAATGTCAACACATGATACTTATGTAACGTGAATAGATAATGGAAAGAGCAAAACTCAACGATACTACTCGGCTTCTTATTATTTTACTCTAGTTGGACGACAAAAACCTATTTGCGTCAGAAAGCATCGATCGAAGATGCAATTTGAATCTTTCATCAATGAATTATTATTTAATATCTTTGAATACTTGAGTACATCTCATATTTTTCGTGCATTTTGCGATCTCAATTCTCGTTTTGATGTCGCTCTTGATTATTACTTTCAAACTCATAATATTAACTTTCGATCGTTTTCTAAATACGATTTCGATACCATCTGTCAAAAATATATTTCATCGAAGACTGATCGAATCGTTTCACTTTCTCTCTATGGTTATGATGGAGTTCCTCGACAAATTGATCGCTTCTATGCACATGGCTTTACTCTTCAAGAATTCATTCATTTGAAATCACTTTCATTGTCTTACTTTGATGAACAACAAATTACAGAGAAAATCATAGTGGGACTATCCAAATTATCGAATTTGACTCATCTATTGTTCGAGTATTGTAAATTTCCGAGCAACAAAACAAATGCTTTACTTTTGATGAACACTATTTGGAGTTTGCCTAATCTGACACATTGTTATTTTCATGAAGCCTTTGTATATGAATGGAGTTACGCTCGTTTTGTGGTACCAACAGTGACTTCATCAAGTATCAAACATCTATCAATTGTTGGTGTAGATTATGGATATCAATCAGTTCGCATATTCGAGCACACACCTAATCTGAAACATCTTTTTGTATTTGCCCTTGGTAAATGGTGGAGTTTCCAATTGTCAATACCTGTCCTATCGATTACTACTTTACAATTTTCCGGACATTCGTACTCGAAACCATTGAATCTAGTAGAATGGTTGCCGAATTTATCGAAACTGAAATTTGCTCTTAGTAATATGCGATATTGTGTTTCGATCGGAGAAGAATGGAAAGATATCATTCGTCAGTATTTAAAAAAGCTGAAAATATTCCAATTCAAAATGGAACTCGATCTAAACGAAGATGAAAACAATGAGGGAAATATCGATAAAATGCTCGACACGTTTCGAAGTTCGTTTTGGCATGACGAACATCAATGGTTCGTTCAATACGATTGGAGTTTAGATGAGTCAAAAGTTTGTTTTTATACTCTTCCATATGCTTTTGACACATTCTATCTTGAGTCTTGCATTCTCTCCAAGTCAACTTCTTCTTTGAATTCTTATCGATCATCATATGATCAGGTGCGTCATTTGATTTGTACTGTCGATTTTTTCAAATATTCAGTACCATTCAATATTCAATTTTGTAACATTGAAAAACTTTCGATACGATTTCCTATCAATGAGCAATTTTGGTTCATTATTCCGACATGCAGTCGACTTATATCACTCGATATATTATCATCTCATCCAGATGAATATTGTAAAAGGCAACTTCAAGCTTTGCTTGATCGAGCGCCTCATCTGTCTTCACTAAACATTCGTGATTATTGGTTTAGCTGGCCATCAGAAATGATAGCATTCAATAAAAATATTGCATCGATATTTCAACTCAATGTTCTCTTATCTGATGTCTCATACGACAATGAACAATGTATTGCGTTGTGTGATGCACCTCTCGGCACTCAATGTGAAGTACTTTCGATTCGTGTAACAAATCGAGCATGTATACTTGATCTGATCAATGGTATGAACAAGCTTCGAGTGTTGAATGTTCAATGTCAAGATGATCAATCAATTAAGAATACAGTATCCGATGTAGATGAACTAATTAATTGGTTGAGCGAACAGCAACCATCCTTATATGCAATATCAGAAATTATTCGTTGGGGAAAAACCATTCACGTGTGGATTCGTTGAAGAAGAAAGAAAATCACCTTTGGCAAGTTACATTTTTATGAGTGACGATTATACGTTTTAGCACACGTTATTGAACAAGACCGTCAAAATCATACTCTTCATGTTGTAATTTTTAGAAAAACTACTTGAGACAACTACTTTTTTCAACAGGATTATTTTAACCCCTTGGCATAACTTTCTTTGAATGTTCATTTTTCAATTGATCAAAACGTTATTTCCTGTCAATTATAATACCGCAAATCTTTTAATTTTTACTAGTCTTATGTGTGCTGACTGACTATCATTGCATTGATTAAATTATGAACGAATTCTTCCTTTTTGTTATTTTTAATAGATGTATTTACGTAATTTGTCTGTATTTTTTTCATATTGTGTGTGCAATATTTGATTAATGCAAATATAAACACGTATTGTTTCCTTTCTTTCGTAGAAAAATGAGCACTGATTGCTGAACTATGTTTTAATCCAATAGTTTCTTTTCTGAAAATTTCTTCCTGACATTTTACATTATTTTCTTGGTATGCAAAAAGGGGTGGGTGTGAGTGTGGGTGGGTGGTGAAGAGTCCACAGTCACACACACACACACATCTACACCCCACATCCACAGTAACACAGTATAGTATATTCTGGAGAGAGCGTGTAATGATGATAAAATTGCATTTATGGTTATTTATCGTATGGGTTTAATGAACTTTTTCTATCTTCTAATCTCAAAAGTTTATTGCTTATGAAATAAAATATTTAATAAATCAATTCTTTAGTACGTATAACTGAGGAATTATCAGCTCAAAAAGAACTATATTTTTCGTTCAAAGAAACTAAAATTGCTCAAATCTTTATAATATGTCGATTTATGAGGTGCTAGTGGATTTTTTTTGTCTTGAAAACCATGGAATTAAATCAAACCAGTACATTTGTCTATCGATAGGATATATAATACATATGAATTGTACGGAAAGGAAGTCATAGTCTTGAGGAGTCAGTTCTTGTTCTCATTCGATTTTCGCCTTCATTTTTAACAGTGCTCAGTCTCATCCGAATTTTTTTCATTTGTCAACGAAATAAATATAGAAATATATGACAAATTTTTGAAAAAAAAGCTTCAAAAGTTTCTAATGAAGAAAAACAAAGGAGTCTCTCAACTGAATTTTATTTCACAAAAGAGAAACAACAAATGAAATGACTAGTCGAATATAATATCATCAGATTTGATTTGTATTACAAAATATGATTGAATATCATTATGAAACTAGCCGATACCCTCATTCCTTTCATTACTATCATCCTCTAAGCATTGTCGACAAAAAAAGCAAAAGTTTTACGTTAAAGATTAATGTTCAAAAGAAAAAAGCTACGAACTTACTGATAGTGTTATATGAATTTTAGCTCTAAAAATTAATGTATAGACTTTTTTATACTAATTTCTAAAGGCTACTATTTAACTGCTCAGTAAATTAAAATAAAAGCTAAGTAAAAAAATGAATATTTTCTAAGTAATTTCAAAANACACTCCAAGCAAGCTACTCGTTAACGCATCATCTAAACTGAAACTAAAGAAAAATGTACTTCTTTCTACAGTGGAATCGTTTTTAAAGTAATGCTGTTTTCTCAAAAGACCCTTTTTTGAATGTTTCTCATCTACCACAACTCTGTTTCAGAAGAAAATGAGGTACCCCAATGGTGTACCTCATTTTAAAAAAATTTGTACCCCAACTGTACCCCATTATAAATCTTCTGTACCCCATTTGAAAATTAGGAGTTGGCAGCCCTGGCTCGCATTAAATGTCAACCTATATCTACCTATTACTGTTATAGCCGTCTATGCACCAGTGAACCCTTCAAATGGCTTAAAAGCTGACGTCGAGACCTGTGATGAGTTTTATAGTGATCTTCAATCATCAATTGATAATACTAATAAAGGCGATATCATATTGATTATGGGTGACTTCAACGCTAGAGTAGGATTAGAACAGACTATTTCAGCTCAGAGCGTAGTTGGTAAACACGCAGTTGACAGGCAGAATCAAAATGGTCGTCGACTTGTTGATTTCTGCTTGTTCAATCGATTCGTGATCATTAACACATTCTTTCCTCATAAGCTAGTGCACCAAACAACGTGGATGCACCCAAAAACTAAACAATGGCACATGCTTGACTATATGTACTTGTTAATCGTAAATTTCGAAATAGCATTCAGGATGTGCGTGCTCATCGAGGCGCAACTGGCGGCATTGGGACGGATCATCATCTTTTAAGGGTCAAAGTCCGTATGCATTTAAAATGTCGCAAAAAGATAGCTGAGACAGGTCGGTTATAGCTTGATTAGGAAAAATTGAATAATGAAACATTGGTATCTGAATTTCAGGCACAGTTACTAAAATATCGAAATAACACAGCAAAAAATAGCAAAGACGCATCTGTGAACGAGAAATTCACACAACTTACTCATTATATACGTGAATACAGCAAAGAATATTTTGCAAAAGGTCAGAGATATCAAAAGAATACTAAAGAATGGTTCACACAAGAAATAGCGGATATTGTGGACAAAAAAGCTAAAGCTTATGTACAATGGCAACGTCATCGTGGCATGGTTGAGGAAAATAAATACAGGAATCATTACCGAACGTTGGCCAAGATGGTTAAAAATAAAGTAGAGGCTAGACAACGGGAATATTGGGAAGAGATAAGTGTTGACATCGAAAATGCAGTGAAAGACCACGACCCAGCAACAGCATTTCAAATTATACGACGCCTACGCGGTAATGGCATGAATACGGAACACATAGCGATTCATGATAAAGATGGCAACATATTAACGAATAGTGAAGACCGATTACATAGATGGAGAGAATATTTCGATGAAATGTTCAACGTAAATACAGTGGTTGATGAACGAATATTATAAGAAATCCCAAAACCAGTACTAGATCAAAAGGAACTCTCTCATCAGGATGCTGTACCGACTGGTGGGGAGGTTGTGAGAGCAATCCAACAGATCAGAAATAGGAGAGCTCCAGGGAAAGATGAAATACCTACTGAACTTTTAAAAGCAGGCGGTGTGACCCTAGTTGAATGGTTACATGAAATCATTCGTGATGTCTGGAAACAGGAAATTATGATAAAGGATTGGACGGTAGCAGTTCTCATACGACTTTATAAGAATAAAGGTGATAAAAGAATCTGCGATAACTATAGAGGTATATCTTTACTAGTTGTAGCAGGAAAAGTTTTCGCTTGAATCTTATTGAATCGTATTCAAAACACGCTAGACAAGAAAATGCTAGAGGAACAAGCAGGCTTCCGTTCTGGTAGATCCACAATCGATCAAATATTCATATTGAAAATGGTTATGGAAAGATCAAGAGAATTCAATCAACCACTACACATATGTTTCATCGATCTACAGAAGGCCTATGACTCGGTTAACCGTGAAGCTCTATGGAAAATATGTCGTGCATATGGACTATCTGATAAGATGATAACAATGATCAAACTTCTATATGAAGATATAAGAGCTGAAGTACGAATTGATGGCGACTTCAGTCCGAGTATCCAAATGAAAACTGGCGTCAAACAGGGATGCCTTCTCTCTCCGATCGTATTCAATGTCTATATTGATTATGTCATGCGACAAATACTTGAACAAGCTGAAAGTGTCACCATGAGCTATCGTCTAGGAGATTTGTGGTACTCAGGTCATGGAAATAGCGATGATGTAAAGCTGTTAGCTCTCATGTACGCAGACGACATTGCTGTTATGTGTCAAACTATTCAAGATCTAGAAAAATTTATAAAAACATTCGAAAAAGTCACACAAGATTTTGGTCTTACTATGAATATCAAAAAAGCATGCATTATGTCTCTAAGACAATTTAAAAAGTCAAGATGTAAGTTCAAAGACAGAACAGAGATTGATAATGCGCCGTTTGACATCTTCATAGGCAATCAAAAAATAGAAAAAACAGACGAATTCAACTATCGTGGATGCTATGTATCAAAAGATCAAACACAATGTAAAGATATTAAAACTCGTATAAGCAAAGCATCCAGTGCATTCAATAGTCTCCGACGAATTGTTTGGTATCGAAAATGTATATCGATTCAGGCAAAAATAAGAATATACAGAGCATCAGTACTCCCAGTACTTTTTATACGGAAGTGAACTATGGACTCTAACAGTTGCTGAAGAGCAACGCTTAAAAACGTTCTATATGAAATGTCTAAGGGTAATAATTGGAGTGTCTGTTGGCGATCGAATGAAGAATGATCTCATACTTCAGTTAACTGGACAGCCACCTCTTGAAAACATCTTGAGAAGAACCAGATTGCGTTGGTTTGATCATGTTAATAGAATGAATAACGATCGAAACTGTCCGATGTTAACAAAGAAAACTCTTTTCGCTTCATTCAAAGATGTAAAGAGACCTCCCCATGGTATAAAATTACGATGGAGAGATAAGATCATGAAGGATATCACCTTATCTAATGTTAAAAATTGGAGACGAGAAACTCATGACAAGAATAAATGGCGAAAAACAATTAATCGTGATGTCATCTATAGTACCGTTCACAGAGACGTTACGCGTATAGTGCGAGAACATAAAGAAAGAGATGCTAACCTTCGAACACGAGAAGAGATATCACATCACATACAGCAAAATACTACAGTTGATGCTAATCTTCTAGCCTCCATAACTGATGATACTACATGCATGCAATGTGGACGGATGTGTAAACATAGACAAGGTCTAAAGATCCATCAACACACTTGTATAAACAAAAATATTACAGATAAAAAACGTTGTTACACAAGAAGTTCAACAATCAACATCAACATCATCACATCCTGTAACAACCTTCCGACCGATGAAAATAATAGAATTGTTGTTAAAAAACAACAACGATGAATATTTATGTCCAAATCAAACATGTGGTCGAGTGTTAAAGGCTCAAGGTGCTACATCACATGTAAAATCATGTGCGAAATTGTGGCTGAAAAAACAGAATGTTCTCTTTTAGTGACCAAAGTCCGCATGTAGCTTACCGTGAAGTATGATGACGGTTACTGAAACTAGATCCGCTTGCGGTCTAGAGGTAGCAGTCTGATGAAAGTCGCAGTAAGCTACATACAGATGATAATTATCTGATGAACAAGATCGATTCGCTCATATTCAACTTTGTGTACATACTTGTATTGTCTCATATATGTTTTGTGTCGTCTCGTAAACGTTGTGTGTATCTTTATGTTATCTCTTTATCCCTTCTTTAGATTACTATTTATATGTAACCCTTTTTTTTCTTTTCTTTTTTTTTTCTTTTCTTTTTTTGTTTTTGTTTTATTATTATATCTGTTCCTCGCCTAAACCGGGCTACCGGTATTGGCATTTCTTCTTCTTCTTCTTCTTCTGTCTGAATCAAATTCAACTAACTCCTGATTTTTTTTCCATGTCTTATATTTGATGAAAAATATTGATATTCCGAAAGTTGTAAATTTAAACTTGTTAGGTGTTATATTAAGTTTTAATTTATCTCTTCTATAGATCAATCATTTATATTTTGTGGATCAGTTTCTGTTAGTCTTAATGAGCCTGATTGGATTATATTCGATAGAAAAATTAATGAATCTAATATATTCTGAATAAAAAATAAGTGTGAAATTAACTTTACGTCAATTCTATTCATTATTATCTGACTCATCATTGTTAAATAAAAATCTAAATATGTTGCATCATTAATATTCTTGAATAGTATCATTTCCACTGAATGTTGTTATTAAAACTGAACGAATTATTTGAATTGGTTGAATATAATGTTGACTTTTTTTCAAATTCTGAATAATAATTTTCTATAAATGCTTCTTGAAACGTTTGATTTATAATATTTGAATATTGTTGTATACGTATGTATAAATAAAACCATTATTAGAACATTTTGTTAGTATTATTTGGTTTAAATTTATGTAGAAGACTATATAGTAAATATGGGATAGTTGATGATAAATTTATATTATTTAAAGAATTTGATAATGTTAGATGAAATTGTTGTTCTTGACAGCATGTTTCTTCTAGTCGAATCGTACTTTCAACTATTGTTACTGTTGAACATTTTAATCTGACTTTGAGAAGCTTTGATAATAGTCGAATAAGTATTACATTGATTTTGTATGTACCAGTTTTGGTGAATCTAAATTATGGATAGATATAGCTTTAGTTTAGTTTTATTTTGAAGAAGAAGAAAATCTTCTAAAATCAGACAGAAAGTATTTAAAAATAAAAAAATTTTCTTTTTGAGAAAAAGTAGATCATACTTTTTGAAAACGGAAGTGAGATATTTTATTTGTTTAAAAAGACTAATTTTCGTTAAATATTTGAATAAACCTTTTTATTTTTTCGAGACAATCGATAATATTCTCTGAAAACTGGGGAGAAAGCTTTCTCTTGTGCATATACTCCCTATTTATTTTGCATAGAAAACACCGAAAACCTCACTATTTCACAGATGGAACCGGTTCGATATCGATCACAGTTTCAGACTGGCTGAACGAAGCTGGTTTGATCTAGTAAGATCGATAGCTGTCTTGAAAAATTCAGATTGGTTCCATATCTGTGCTATATGACAGGTAAGAAAACTTTCAGAGAGAGAGGTAAGAAGTAAGAGAAAACTTAGGAGGGGAAAATTCCTCCATTTCTCTCCCCAAATCATATAGTTTGCGAATAGATAACAAAACCATGTTTTCCCTTTTCTCCTTCGACTTGTAAATAAGTTCTCTTAAATATTCATTTTAAAACAATATATTTCACACGTGCTTTGGCAATATATTTTTTTGTCATAATAATTATCAACTTAGGAATTAGTTGAGACTACAACATCTTCAGAGTTAATGCAACATTGAAGTAGAATAATTAATTTAAGGTTATATTTTCATTCTGATCAGCGTAAGACTGTGTTTTAGAATATTATTGTGAACTCTATAATTCAAGCATCGAACCGATTTAACTTTTGACGATCAATATTAGTTAAGACCGATCTATTGGCAGAGTGACCGGTCGTCGGTACTGATCCTATCTCTGCTGTGATTCTAGTTGAATAATGAATCAAGTTCGTAATTTGATAGGAATAAAAAAACGACAACAAATATAAGAGAATTTAATAAACAGTAAAATTCTTTACATGAATAAGTTGATGTCTAGACGTTTGATCACATCTTTTATAAAATATGATATACGATTACTTTATTCACTCTTTCATATCAAATGACAAAAGAAATCTTCTTTCGAAGACCTATTATGAAGACAAATAAAGCTTAAATGTTCTTTTTGTAAAAAAATAAATTTCTCGAGAAGCTTAAAGTAAATGATATTTGCATGTTTTATTAATCAAACTTCTCTTACTTATATCCAACTTGTAAACATTATTTTGCACTTTTTGTCTATTGTATATGATGTATTTCATCGCTATTATTTACTGTACGATTAACTGAATTTAATATAATTTTTTCATAAGGAATAGTAATTTTTTTCTCATTTTCATAATTAATTTGTAATTAAAACCAATACCATTAATCCATTGTATATCAATTCAAATAAAATCTTCATTAACAAGATATATTTGATTTATAATATAAGCTTGTAGTTTTGTAGTTAATTTTTGTTTCTATTATAAATATAAATTGTGCTTCATGTATGGTTGAAAACCCTCCTCCACGAACATATGATGTGTTTTCCATATGTTTTTATACTACTATATAAGTGTTCCTTAAAATTATATGCTTTTAATAATTATACAGATCTTTCATTAAAATTAATAATTATAGTTAATGCAAAAATTTCTTCATTTTGGTATTTCTTCTAATGCACGTATGTATGATTTTTAATGATGTTTGAACTATTCGGCAATCAAGAATAAATTTTAAAATGTAATGCTGGTTCAATTTTTACGAAAAATTTTACTGATTGACCAGCTTTAATTGTTGTTTTTGATGGTTCAACATCTAGTAAATGAATAGTTGGTTGAGTGTTGAGAACATAAGACTATAATAGTATTGAATCACATTCGAGTTAATATAGATGTTTACTAATCGATAATGGTTAAATAAAAGTAATATTTCTTTTCTCAACAACGTTTAAATATTTAGAAAAATTGTGACAAGTCTCAGTAACACAACATCCAAACAACTTCAAAATTAGAAGAATTAGAATCTTTATAAAAGTAGATCTATAAGCTTTTTATTGTTAATATCGATCAATTCTCGTTTATTCTTGACTTACCTTGAGCAAATATTGAAGACATGAGAAAAAGGGTCTCTTAATGTTTCTTTTTTCTTTTATTTAAAACTCTCGAAAATCGTATTAAGTCAATTTAATCCTATTATAATCAGTTACGTAGAGCTAAAGTATATGGAAAGATATCATTTTTCTATCAAATAGAGTCCTTGTCGGCAATATTTTATTTAAAGAAAAAAAGTAATCTTTTTCATTTATCTGTAAAATGGAAGAATTATGCTCATGTATTTGAAAATGTTCTTCAAAAATAAAATTATAATCAACTATAAAAGTAGCGAATAAGTATAATCATAAGACTAATAATATTTTGAATCGTAATAGTCAAATTGACATACAAAAATGGAATTCTCATCTATGCAGTGTAAAAAAAGTGTTACTGTGTTACAAATATTAATTAGAGTGCTTACTTATAGTAAAAGATTACTTGAAGTTGTTTCTGTGATACTTGTGTTTGAGTATTGGTATAGTAGTTACTGTTCTGAATTAAAAGTTCGCATTAATATAATGAAGAAATATAAGATAATAAAAGAAAATCGAAGTGCATATGTTCGAAAATGCATCAATAGGCTTTTTTCTTAAAAATAATATAATAAATCAGTCAAATTAAAAAATTCATTCATCGTATTGTATCTACAGTAATGCAATCATTATACTTTACTATTTTCACTGACAACGTCTCTTTTTTTTATATGAAAGAAAATTACAGCGTAAATCTCAAGTATAATTGTACGTCTTTATCTTTTCTTCTTTTTTCTTGTTAAAACATATTTCTCAGGAAACGAAAAGCCTTATCACAAAATCTTTATTGACAAACCACTTTCATCTATAAGTATAAAACCGAAATAAAAACAAGCGTTTTTTTTAAGCAATCGTTTTCAGTTTTTATCTGAAAAGTAAGTTATTGCAAATATTCCAAACATCTACTAGATCTTCACTTATTACTGTTATTATTTTCAATACCGATATTTTTCTTTTCACTATGTAAAAATAGTTGTTTGAGTTTTTAGAATCGATGATAGGTTAAATCATATACAGTAAAACCTTTCATAGTGGACACTTTTCACGGGCCCATAAAATTCGTTTTCGCATGAGTTCAATCTCTCCATAGTGGACACTAAGTATGAGTTTGGAGAGAATGGTTTAATCTGATAGTCAGCAATTAGTGAATACTAACATCGTCGACATTGATTTTAAAATTTATGTTTTCAACAAGGCAGTTAAAAAGGATGAAAAAGAAGCAGAAAGATATGTCTCTGGTGGAAAGTATTCAAATTCTATCTGAAGTATTTGAAATGATGAGAAAATTTCACGTTTTCTTGTTCATTCTTTAGACTCAATAACACGCTCTTCATCTTCCATCTCATATTGCAAATAACTGACATTGATCTAAATTTGATAGTGATAAAATAGAGTTCTGTCAAAGATTAGTTTTTATAGTGGTTGTTTTTATTTTATTTTCAAAGATAAATAACATGAAAAGAGAAGTAATAATGTGCTCTAACCGAATATTTTATTTGCCCAAAATTTTCAGACATCTAGAAAAAGTTTATATTTTTTTTGGATAAACTTTACTTTTGGAAAAGACTTAATGTTTCTATAGGAGACATCTACCGATAATGAATATGATCAAAAAGTTTCCTACTGTGTTGGCTTTAGAGAGATTTTGTTTTACTGATGTTAACTTATTTTGACCGTCAGTTTTGATTAGTCTACTATTTGTGAAAAAAGCAATCTCGATAAAGTTGATCTTTCTTCATGTCCTTCACATTGAGAATAAGACGAAATTAAGGAAATATACAATAGCTGAAATTAAATGTTGAAATCTTTACATATTATAACAGTTATTCTCGGAACGATAATGAATATTACTAGTGAACTTGAATTTTCAAACTTTATCCAAAATATGATAAGATACTGCTAATCTGACATTTCGTTTTTTTCTGTAAATCAAAATTTTTCCATCGTAAGAATTAAAATACGCCATTAAGTTTTTAAATGTTCGTTTGAAATGAAATGGTTATAGAAGAATGAGAGTAAATAGTTATAGCTTTGTTTGTTTTTAATTTTGTACAGTAATAGATTTACTATACTTTTTTCCATATAAACGTGGTCACAAACAATAAATGTGATTACCATAGTGATGCTTTGTGAAGTATTATTCTTCAAAATGATATTCATAATTTGTTTAATAATGAGCTTAGATACGAAATAATATGGAAGATGAAGAAACAATCGCCTTCTCCCGAATTTTGTTTTCGATTATTTACAGGAAAGTCAAGCGAAATAGGGATTGTACTACTTCAAATCAACTTCAAAAATCTTGATTTTTTTTGCGTATAATCCTCTCTCCCCTTATCAACATCCTAAGTTCGCTACGAAATCGATTTCGTAGTAAATCTTACTTATTTGTATATAGTGTCGCATATTGTAATTTGAACAATGACATTGTAAGTTGTAAAAGACTTCTTTTTGTCTGTTACACTCGAATATAAATAATCAATGAAAGAGAACATAGTTGAAAATTATAGATAACAATGGATGAAAGCCCAGAATTATGGAGAGCTCTTATCATTCATCATCGTGAACAAGCTAACTTCAAATCACGCACCTGTAAAATCTACAATATTCAATCAGCATGTCCTGCTGAACCAGATAAGTTATGCCCTTGCGGTCGTATGGTTCGTCGTCATAGTTTCACTGGTGAGTCTTTAGAATCCAAAGAATTCAAGCAGGGAAATACTGAACGGAAATCTCCAAATGAATTTATCGAAATGTCTCATACTGTTCAAGTGCCTATCAATGTATTTGGAATATTGAGACCCGCCGGCTGTAAATTTCTTCGAATAGATTATCGATTACCAATGGAAGATTTATTTCAATCCATTCTCGAAGATTGTGGAGGTCAGAAACCAGCTCTCATCCTGAGCATTTATGGTGGGG
>CAJNSZ010000120.1:158333-174898 GCA_905329745.1 Rotaria sp. Silwood2
ACTTTTCGAAAGGTATACACACAATTCCTGACAGAAACAGGGCCGATACTTTATATCAATTTTACTTTAAAAAGTAACATAAAGTAAAGTAAATTTAAATATTGATTTTCTAGTCTAACGTTATGCATTGATAGTAGTACAGGGTGATTATCAGTGTATGATGTTGGGTTGAAAAATCAACAATGAATTATAAGTATTGTAATTCATTTTACTTCACTTTGTTTATCCTATGTAGCATAATACTGCCTCTCAAACCTCTCGCTTTCGTGATGGCATGTAGCTTTATCTTCTAACAGCTATGTTTTATTTCGATGTGTATACGACATAATTGTAACATATTCTCATTCGGGGTTTCATCACGTGGAGAACAACAACAAGAAAATAAGAATACTGATAAGAACAGTCATTTTGAGTTATTATTGTCTGCAGTTCACTTTTCTTCTACTTCGAACACTTTCACTCTTTATTATTCTTGTCTGGATTCCATTTTTTTTTCTTTAAGTATGGAAATCAACGATCATGAGATCAATAATAAGTGCGATAGAAATGCAGACGAAACGACACAAGACAACAATCTACAAAAACCCAATATATACAATAAATATTTACCATTTTATGAATCTATCAAGCGATAAGGTTTAAACAAGTTCGATGAAATTCGAGAAAATTTATCTCGTAGTATTCAATTGAATGAATTACAGCCAGGTTTTTCATTTTGGTCGATCGAATTGCAACGATTCATTTCTCTCTACGGATATTATTTCAACAAAGCCGATCATCTCAAACTTATCAACTTTTATCTATCTGTACTTTCCATTACTGATCTACATTATACAAGCGTAGAAATATGTTGTGAACTACTTTCTGACCTTTTACGGTTTGTATTTAAAATTCTTTAAAATATCATTTAGAAACGATTCAATCATATTACTTTGTAGAAAGACTCGTTTAATAACAAGAGATGATCTAGTCATTGATTGGCGTACGCTCTATCGATGGGCGAACCTGATTCATAATAATCATGATGCGATTCATGCATTAGTCACTTTGTCGGAGTTTGTAGTACGAACATTTAAGTACGAGAAACATTTCCTGTTTTCCTTTTCAGAAGCCTCGAATTTTCGGTCATGTGGTGTGTGCATTGTTGCTCGCCATACTTTTCAAAAACGGCTACTCAAGAACTTCTTGAATTATTTCGTCCACAATTGTGTCCAATGGATTCAAATTTTTTCTATATCATGAAAATGTTAAGTTATTTCCTGCCATTTAATCTACCTTCAAATTTACACAATCAAGGATTCAAGTTTGTATTTTTCGTTTCATCTTAGCAATATGCACTGTGTTTTTCGTTTTACTTTAGATTATGGCTACAGGAATTTTTCGACATTTGGCAAAGTATTTATAACAGAACAGTGTGGGAAACGGTAGGTAATTTTAAACATATTTCCTCGTGTGAATGATTCGATTTAGTATATGGTGGACATGTTTTCATCAGTAGCCTGGAGCAATATTGGTCATATCGATTGGGAACCATGGTTAGCACAGGTATCAAAATGCTTTCAAACATGTCGCGTGAAGAACACTTTTTTTTATTTGATGATAGATCTTTACGCGCATACTCAGAGGTTTTACACTGCCGGTTGGCAAAATGCAAATGTCTCCACAGAAATATAGTTGTTTTCCGTCTAAAATCGCAAAATGGATCGTTGGTATGTTTGGCAATGGAAGTTCATGTCTTCAATATTTGTGCGATCTCTTTATCTCCATCAAAAATTTCTACCATCCATCGAATACAGGAAAGTTTCAAGAAAATCTGGTCAAATTCGTCTTGAATCTTGCTCAATCTTTTGTCGATCGAGTTCGTTTGTGAGTACTGATCGTATGCGTATGTTAGGCATCTCATTCAGTCAGACTTTTTTTTAGAGAACGCAAAGCTTATCCTGTTTGGTGGTTTCAATTGCACGAATCCTATCGACTAACAGAACAGAACATCACAGATTTTGTTAATTGTATCAAAGACTATGCATTCATTTCTATTTTCAATAAGGAACATGGAAAAGAAGCGATAAAAGCCTGTCAATATCTATCCATGCTTCGACCAGAGTTAATCGTGCCGCCCATGATTGAAAAGTCAGAGATCTTTGTTGTTAGTTTTTTTTTTCATTGATAGATTTTGGATCGATTCATTTTGTAGGTTTTTTTCAGCCACTGACAATATCACTGAACCTCATCGTTTCACATCAATCCTGAATTGTTTAACGCATCTAGCTCGTCAAATAGTTCGACAAACAACTTCTTATTCTGAGGGACAAACATATTTATTACCATTGCTCATGTCCGTATTACCCGGAATCGATTTAAATGATTCCAACAAGACATTGACAACATTGGAATTTCTGAACACTGTTTTCTCGCTTATCGTCTGTGTCGATTGTTCATCGGCAGTACACATTCGAAATGATCTAACAGAAGTAAGACTTCACTTGAGTTCCAACAAAAGAGAATGAACAGATATCTTTTTATTGTAGACTGAAAAACAAGTATGTTTATCAACGATACAATTTGAAAATTTTATTAATACATTTCTCAATCGAGTATTTCGAATGATCGAACTAATATCAACAGATATTTCCGATGCTGCGGTGATTACTGACGAAGTTAACAATGAAAATAAAAATATTGAATTATTACTCCAATCAATTCTACTCAACATTGCTCAACAATGTAGTAGCAAAATCTATCAAGTATGTATAAATAATCATGACCGAAACAATCGAGACTATCTATTCGATCTCAATTTATTTATAAAAGTATTTTAATATTTATGTTCGTGTCCTATTTAGTTGGTTCTAGAGAAGATAACACATTTTCTTGCTGGCGCATTCTTTTCACCTAAAGTTATGGGTTTGATTTCCGCTCTTGTTCAAGCAATGGTCGATGGTAATTCTGTCGAAACACTCAAGTGTCTCTTACCTAAAACATGTAAATCCATTGAACAGATCATGAATAATGTCGACACAACTGAAGCATTCATCAATGGTAAAGAAAATCTTGAACTTATCTGGTATTTAGCTCTTTTCTCTGAACTTGTTCTTGCTCGTGGTGATGTTCTACTCATCTACAAACAAATGATTATGTCGATTTTTCATCGATGCATTCCTATCATGCACAAAAAATCATACGAAATTGTGGCTACTGCAGCCAGATATTTACTCAAATCACTCACTTGTGTATATCCAATCGAGTATCGACTAACTATTGAAAATCTCGACGAATCATTCATAGACTTTTTGCCAATTCGAGTAAGAATATTCTTATTTTTCCCATTTCATGAATAAAACTAATTCTTGATATGACTATTGAGATATGGGGACAACCTATCAATTTTGATCAACTACAAATTCAATATCACATTCCAAATGCGGATGAAATTGATTTTGCTTGTGAGTTTGTCAATACATTTCTCTATCCTGAATTGACATTGTTAAATGAGAAGAATCTCAAATTGTCCAATCATGAACGATTGAGATCGCTTACACTAGTTCATGATATCGCTCTCGAATGCTATTATATGGTGCCGCGCATTGAAAACGAACAAGTATCCAATCTGTAAGTGAAACATTGAGCATGATTGAGTGTTTGAATAAAGAAATGTTACTGTTACTGTAGAATATCATCGGTTGTTTCCTACAATCCAAAGTATCGAATTCAAACTTGTATTTATGCCAAAGAACCAAGTAAGATGATTAGCTGCAAGAGAAATAAAAAAAATTATCATAATAGCTGTTGTTGTTTTTTGTAGAATTTAGAGAAAACTTGCGCATGCGTCTTCTTATCGATATTGGCAAATTACTCGGTGAATCATCAAATGAATTAATACATACAATTATATTCGATCTTTTTTTGTTGTAGACATACTTGTAGAAAATCATTCTGATGATGTTTCATCGATACAAAAAGCGATTAAAGCAAGTATAGTCTTCTATCGCATTCTATTTGCCTAACAGTTGCATTTGTTCAAATGTAGATCTTATCATTGTCGTCTATGTATTATGGTATATTGAAACAAAATGCTGATTCATGGCAACGATATTTAAACTCTAATAAAAGACTATGCAAGGATAAAATCTGTGATGAACGGCAAGATCTTCGATTTTTGACAATTGGAAAAATCACAATACAGATCTGGGTAATCAAGGCAAACGTCCAGAATAAGTTCTATTTTAAATGAAAGGAGAAGCTAATCTATCTAGCTGTATATGATCAGTGTGTATTCATGTAAAAACAGATATCCACAAATTTTGCTCTGATATTATGCATTCTGTTAAAAAATCTAATATTGTGACGGAAGTGAGAGAATATAGAAAAGAAAAATAGCTCATATTTCACATCGAATTTTTGTGCATCATTAAAAACTGATTTTGCATGACAGAGATTGCGGTCAAAGAAAATCTCTATCGATCGTACGGCTAATGGAATCACGACTAAGTTCATTGGAAAAAGTACTAAAGCAAAGTACATATGCTACTTTAATATGCAGTGCTTTTGACTCAAAAGTCTGTCATTTTGACGTACTTGTTTTCTAATGCTTATTTCGAAAATTACAACTACTTTGTAGATGAAAAAAATCCTATTTTGAAAATAACAATGTACGAATACTTTTTGTTTTTGAGATTTCTCACTTCAAAAAAGAATTCAATGCACGCTAGAATATAGTAAATTTAGTTCTCTATACTTCGAGTTAGTATTTGTTTCTGATCTGCTCAGTATCGAAATTTTCAATGCTTTCAAAACTTACTTCTAAAAATAGTTCTCTATGTTTAGAAATTTATTCTGAGTAATATTGAACCGCTCACAGAAGTCGATAAACAGATCATATTCAGACTATTCGAACTGTCCATTCATCGATACAGTGAAGTAAGTTGTAAAGTTCTGAACCAGAGTTCTAGATTTGAATATTTCTATTCGACTTTTCAGGTTCGTTGTGCTGCACAAAACAAATTGTTTTCTATTCTTAATCACTATGTTTTCTCATACGATTTGATTGTAGATCGCATTGTCGAGGTATTGAATACAACGAATGAAGCTGATCATGATCAGCTCAAGGTTTGTCGGATCTTTTATTTGTACAGATGTTATACATTTAGTAATAATTTCTCTCTCTCTCTCTCAGGGTTGTCTTTATGTTCTTCTTGGTAATGATTTAGTTTTTCTGCCCACCAACATTACATGGACAAAGATGGAAAAGTTATGGCCATCGATAGCACGTGTCAATCATACTAAAAAAATAAGCACACAAAATTTAGTCCAACGAATCAGTCGAAAAATTGGAAAGTTGTTCGTTACGAGAGAAATAATTCAGAATACCAACGAGGAATCGATGTATGCAGTGGTCGCTCTCTGGCGTTCATTAGAATCGAACGAACTACAAACATGTAAACAAGTACATGAAGAACGAAGTCATGCTAATATTCAATCGTACAATAACCTCATGGAAAACCTCAATTCGATACTTATCGGTAACACATTGTGAGTTTTCTTTCTTTAGATCTCTCAAGTTTCTCATTTTTTTCTGCTAATATTCAGAACGTGGAAACAACAACAGATAGCAATGTCATTGATGTGTCATCTTTTCCAAAGACATGCGCCGATCTCGCACTCTTGCATTCGAACATGTATGAATCTTCTCGTTCATGATAATATGGAATTGCGGAAGGTTTGTTGATTCATCATGATAAATATATTTTTTTTCATTCGAATTTATTCAGCATGCCGTCAAGAGTATTGCAGCAATTTGTCGGTTGCAAAAGCCTCCTCTTATATATGCAGAAAAGTCTCTGGACGAAGTTTTTCAGAATAATGGTGTATCAGCAGCAAATGGTATTAACGGGAGATACTATCCTGGTGATCGTGATGATAATACGTGGCTAACAATCGATGACTATATTCCACCTAAAACACAGATCGAATGGGAACAAACTTGTTTCTTGGACAAATCATTCCATGGCTATAACACATGGCCTAAGGTGATCAAATATGCAATTAATAAAAGAGAACGTTACTCAGAAAATAATATGCCAGAACAAGCGGCCATCTTATATGATCGATTTATGGATAACAATTTCGTTAAACGATTAATACAATTCATGATATTGGACAATGATGATACAGATGATCAGATAACGTTCAATAAAACTCGTTTTATGATGTTCAAGGTAAATACAACGGATATAGAAGATAATTGTACCAAGTTCAAAACGATTTTTAAGAAGTTTTATGTCGGAAAGATAAAAATCTTTTTTTCTATAATCAAACTTTTTCTCGATTGTAGAATCGTATATGTGACGGATTTTCTATCTTCTAGGGTCTTTTTCGGAATTTCGGCCTCGCATTTATCAACAACTTCATGGAGCAACTGTATGTGCTCATTCGTGAAAAGATGAAAGAAAAGCAAGATAAAAGTCATCAAGTAGCAGCTGAAATAGTGGCCGGTATGATTCGTGGTTCAAAATATTGGGCCTTAGAAATGGTAGGAAATGTTTCTCAATAAATTTAAATCAGCAAATACATTTTTGAATAAATGATTTTAGCTTGATGAGCTTTGGCGAAATTTGACAGAATTTCTAAATGAAGTTTGTAGCAATCTCAGTTTTGATACATTTTTGTACTGGGGCTCCTGTTTCAAGTATGCCATGGTCAGTTTATCTTTTCATCTGTTTCTTGTAGCCTATCTGGCGCTAAAAAATTAACAAATCTTTAAGGAAAACGAAGATCCACGTCGCATGCATCGATCAATACAGTTTCTTTGTACATTGATCAATAATCAAACGACGGTTAACACTTTGAATGAAGCATCACGTTGGTATCTCATTCAACAGTTGAACATTTTTCAGTGGCGCGTTCCGTCCATCTTGTGTTCTGTTAATGAACATGTGAAGAAACTTTTGGATCATCCGTTCAAAGCTGTACGAGATCGTATGACTATGTAAGAAACATTTCCAACTGTATCTGTTGATTTTTCATAAAAAAGAAACTTATTGTTGTTCAGTGTTTTATCGCTGTCGCTCAGTTTCGACTTGGTATTGTTACATGGGAAATCGACACGTCAACCTAGTATCGATCAAACCATCGACGAACTATGCGAACGATTGCATCGGGCCATTGAACTCTATGATAAAACACCACTAGGTAGAATATTGTTCTCTCTGACTTTGCTAATATCGTTTCTATTTAATATGTCTGATCAAGTCATTGAAATTGATTCTGAAGTTCGTCAAATATTGAATTTCATTGAGACAGGTAGAGATGTTAACTTTGTTGCTAAACAATGTGACTTGCACTCATTTTTTTCTTCTGATGATGCAATCTAGTGATTCAAATATATACCAAAATTTTCATATTTTCTCAACAACCGATAAAAGATGCAATTATTCGTATTTTTCCATCTGTAAGTCCGTTAATCATTTGTCTACTATCAATTTATCATTTTTATTATTTGATAAGCTCTGTAGAATTGAAAGTATTGTGGCTAATGATGATATCGTCAAAACGAATTTGACAATCAGTCGATTGAATGTTGGTATGGCTTATTTGCATGGGCACTATTTGGAAGCACTCATTCAACAATTGGAATACGTATGTATACAAAATATCGATTGTAAGAAAATCATTTGTATCGACATACAGGTGCGTATGAATCTCACATGGCATGCACGAAAAGTGGCCATTGAATTCGTTCAAACAATGATTTTTTGTAATTTATTCAATGCTCGTCCATATGATAAACGGATACGTGATCTTGTATTCAAATCTCTATTTGATGAACATTATGAAGTGCGAATAATCGCATCGACGACTTTATCAGGCCTCTATCAATGTGGTTACATTCAAGTGACTGATGAAGATCTGGTAGGATAATATATTTTCTTCTCCTTTTGAAGACATATTTTGATTTGTTTATTTAACAAGAAATATTTTCGTACGATGAGCAAGACCAATTATATTACGAAAATAAATACCAAGAATGTGACATCGGCAAAAGATATTGTCAAAAGGCATGGCGGTCAGTATATATTGTGTGTTGGTCAACGTAATAATTGTATAGTGAAATAGATAAAGATTCTAATTGTTAATCATTAATCCGAAACTCTTCCGATCGAGGTATAAGTCTTTATTTTGTGTCCAATGTTTCTGTGGGCTATATAGGTTTGCGAATCTGTAAATAGAAGAATTTATTACTGATACTTCCAATGATGACTTGCAGTTTAAAACATTTTCAAGAGGCCTATTGCTTGAAACAGCTATCTGATGAATATAGAGATCATAGGAGAAAAGGCCAATCATGATATTAAGTGTTTCGACTTAGTCTTTTTTTACTATATATATAGTGAAAACTTCCGAGCAAATATGTGACGTACCATTATTTCAGGTGTGCTGGGTCTCTGTGCCATCGTTCTCTCGAGTCCATATGATATTCCAATATATGTACCAGACGTATTAATGATTCTCTGTGAACATTCACATGACCCAGATCTGATACAAGTGAGTATACTTTTCTAGCTGTTGTTATATATTAAAAGACAATGATTTGTTTCTAGAAATCTATTAAAGAATGTCTATCCAATTTTCGTCGTACTCATCACGATTCATGGCATGAACATCGAGAAAAGTTGACTGATGATCAACTTGTCACGTTGAATGATGCACTCTTTTCTCATAACTATTATGCTTGAAAGTCTTATTTTAAATGAATTTTTGGTTTAAACACGAAGAAGCTCATTATATGCTCTTGATCATTTCGGTTATTTTCGCTCCCTCAATGAGTTCTGATATTTAGTATTTTGTGCTTCATATTAAGATCTTGGAAATGCTTTCGTGAATTTTTAACCATGTTGACCTCAGTACACAGAGCACATTGCTAGAATAAGAGTTTTAATTCATTGTTTCTGTGATTCAGAGCAAGAGAATGTGTGTCTATGCGATTGAAGAAGAGAATAAGACACAGATTGACAATTACCACCACATCCACAAAGAGTTAAGATAATCGATCACTCACTGGCTCAGAACATTGAATGTTTCAAAATATTAAAGTGTCTAGATTAATGATATAATAATACTGTTGGAATTTCGGACAGCTCATAACAGGATGAAGATCTTAACTTAGTTAGCAACGTATTCAAACACTAAAAATAACTTCTTTTCTTGATTGATACTGACTAATAAGAGAATAAGACATTTACAGTACAAGTGTTGCTCTTGTTTCTTCATTCCCTTTTCTTGTTCCTAGATGCTTTTTTGTAGTAGAAAAGTAAACATTAGTGGATCATAGGGTCCAACAGAATAACAGGAACCGATGAAAGCTATGAAAAAAGAAACACGAAAATCTGGCTTCACAACTAGATATTGGAAGAACTTCATTGGGTTTGTATGAAACCTATAAATCCTAACTGGAAATAATGTATCCTGTAGATTCTCATGGATCCTATTGGTCTCTAATTCATATATATATATATAGATTGATTGACTTCTTTTTGAGATAGGCGAACGAAAATTATGAGTATCAATTCTGTTAAGGGCTTGTTTCATGCAAACAGACTTAACTCAAACGAAACTAAACCTTATTGAAGTAACAAGAGATTCAGAATTAATGAAGAGCACCAACAATTTTTGTTCAACGGTTTGCTGAAAAAAGATTTATTTTTTAATTGATATAGACACCAAAATAAGTCTGATTTTGTTCATTTCTACGAATATTACATCTCAATAAAATATTTCCTATGAGATCGATATGTTTCGTAAGTTCACTGGTTTTCATTATTTAAAAACTTAATTTGTAATGAAAAGGATGAGCTAATTATTTGTTTGAATACAAATATCAATCTTAAAATATATATGAAACTAATATCATTGAAATGATGCAAATCCTCATCAAAATCTTTATTTTAGTAGCATGAATTTTGATGATAGTTTTTGTATATAAACAGGGAAAATTTTATGAAGTAAATACAAATTCATCGCTCTAGAGAAAAAAGTATGTTAATACTCAAATTGTTGATGAAGTCTTCATTAAAATTAACATTTTAACATAATAATAAGTGTGAATTTTTTTTCCTTCGAAATGTTTTAATTTTGTAGAAATGATATTAAAGTTAATCACTTTTTCAAAGGAATATTATCTGTAAGTTATGATTGAATTTTTAGACAAAAAAACAAACTATTACTCTTTTCTTTCGAATGGATTCCTTCGATTTTATGACATTTTAAGTAATTGATGGTTTGATTGAATTTTTAAATTATTTTAAACTTGTTCTGTGTCCGAAAAATCCGCTTAGAAAACAAGAGTGAATATCTCATAATCATGAATTCGATTGTTTTACAACTTTTGTTTTGTGGAATATGATATATATAAGCTGCTTTACATCATATTCTTTTTATCTTGTTTTAAAAAAACTGAATAAAGAACTTATTGTGCAATATTCGATTTTTCAAGCTGATTCATTTCTTGATTTACCATAACTATTGTTGCTGTAATTAATTAATTAATTGATTTTTTTCATTTAGTGTAAGGTATTTTTACGAAATCATTTCTGTGTCTTATTTATAATAAACGATGAATAGCAGTGAGAATATATTGTCAGATCTGATAAATAGGAGAAAGAAAAAAGCCCATGTTAGTTTAAAACGGATTCAATTAGACATCTTGTTCAAAGTCACTAATAAAAGTTATAGTTATCATATGTTCTTTTAAGTTCTATTTCATATAATTTGATTTCAAAAAAAAAAATTCAAAAGGATTACCATCAACTGAAATAAAAAAAAACTATTCTTCTTGAAGTATTTGAAGAAAATATTACAGAAAATTTATTTTCAAATGAATTTACTTTCGTTATCGATAAATCGTATAAATCAAAGGTAACTTCCACCTAAAGAAAACTAATATACTTGATTGTTGATGTTCTGTAACTCTTATGAAACTTCTGTGTGAATATTTTGAATAAATTATACATGCTAAAGCTTCATTGAAATATACTCACGTGAGGGCCAATTTCTGCACCGACACTCTCTGCAATAAGCATATTGATGTTGAATATTACTATATCTTGACAGTTAGTATCATATCTTATCGAATTGGAATAGAATTCTTTACAATAGATTTCGACAAATTCATAACAAGTACCCGGATATTCGTAAGTATTTGTCTTTCTTACCTTCTGTCCAAACTAGCGAAATATTCGCTCACTCCTAGTGGCAAAAATTATAACAATTTTTCATGATTTTCTATGAGTGGGTTGAGGCGAATTCAGAACAGGTACGAAGAATTAAACAACGAGAAAAGTGAACAATATTTCATACCATCTTATCGACCAATTTGATAATGAAAAACCCTATTGGTTGTTTCTTTTCTATTTACATTCATTCACTCACCCGAAAAAAATCAAGATCTTACTTGTGAATGACTAGGAAAGAAACCAGAAAATTAGTGGAAACTTCTATCAATTTACCTGTTCGTTATTCAAATACATAATTATTTTATTTTTATTAGAAAAATGAACTGTACATGAATATAGACCAAATGAGATTTTATTCAAAAATAGAATTCTAATATAAAACAAGTCATTGATCTTGTTGCATCGTCATAGTTTGCATACGATGTCGATCCGGTTGTGAACAAGTTGCTCGTTATTTTTGTATTTCAAAATTTAAAATGGCACTTAACAACATATGCTAATGCTTCAATTCAATGTTGCATTGATTTTCATCGCTGTAATTTTATACAGTATATTTGCTATAGATTTATCATCAACATTTAATGAATTCTGTTTACCATATTGGCTAACATCAACTATTGATAATATTGAACGTTTCATTTCATGTTCATGTTGTGGTTCAATATCATAACATTTTTCACATAAATCAAAATCTTTACATTCTCTACAATGATAACGTATATCACATTGTTGTCGACATGCATTACACTTATATATTAATTTATCTGTTGTTGACGTATGTAATTCATGTAATAAAGACATGGTTGAAAATTTTGCACGACGTAGTGAAGAAAATTCATAATTTTTATCACAAGCAAAACTTAAAAATGCGTATCGTGTATCCATTAGATCACATTGAATTACAGCATTAATCTCGTTGCCTGTTGAATAGGATGTTATTTGATTGTGAAGACGAATAACAAAGAATGTCTAAAAAAGATAGAGATGCAATTTGTAAATACATTAATGTTTGGAAAAGAGAACACGATCAAGATCAGTTTAATAAGTCTTATGGAATTATAGTTAGCATAGATTGAAAGCTGATTTTCAGAACTACAGTTAGTATTTTTAGATATCTGACCACTTTTAAGTTGAGACTATGTGCATAATGTCGATCACAGTGAGCAATGTATATGTTCAAAAGAAAAGTTCGTCATCGTAGCTTTATGCCGCAGAAATAGAGGGATTTTATGGTATATTTTAGCAAAATCCAGATCGGCAAAAACTTGAATTTCCAATTTCGGCTTGAAAGAATCTTTCCTCATGAGTTCGAATTCGACAAGTTCTTTGAAAAATTGTCGACTTCTCAGGCTGAGTCACTTTGGAACACCTCTGAATATATGAATATTCATATTCGCTTTTTAATAGAATTTCTACAACTTTAGTGCTCTTTTTCTTCAGAAGAAAATTTTGCTGTAGGAGATGAACTAAATGTTTTTTTTTTGAATAATTTACATCTTTGTATTTTTCCATAGCTGAAAATATTGTAGAAAGTAAATAAGTAGAATTTGACATTGGATCGGTCGTTTTCTTCAATTTTTTGTGTTCATATGTATTTACAGATTTACGTTTACCAGAAATCTAAATAAAAATCAAATATTAATATGGTAGATAAGATCAAGATTTGAATAGCAACTATTAAAATTAGACTAGAGACAGATTTATCCGATAGAATAAAACATTCATATCCGAGACTAGTTTTTGAAATCGACTTCCATTCTATTCGACTCATATGATTATATGAATTTTAATTTTGTATAAAATTTCTACTGACTTCGGTTGAATCTTCTGATTCAAATGGATCATCTAAGTTTGCATATTCTTCTTGTTCAAGTTCTAAAATATAAACAAATAAAATTCGATTTCTATTATCAATAATAAAACATACTTTCAATATTGTTTTCAATAATAAACGGCCAAAAGTCACCATCGAAATATGGAATGTCAAGAACTGTTTGCACATGATTATCTAAACAATCCTGCATAATATCCTAAATAAATAACATTAAAATAAAATGCCGTCAAAATTGATATTTTATTTAAAAATATCAACTACTACTTGTTTGAGTAGAATTTGTTTAATTAAATTCAATCAATATTTAATTAACAAAGATTTCATATATATTTTTACCTTATAATCAATAACAATACGTTCTGCAATTGCTTTATCAAGCATCTTTTTACACCAATCTTGAAGACGCGTTGGCTTTAGCATACGTTGTTCATATGGATGACGATGAAATAGATAATCAATACCTTCATTTGCTGGATAAGCCTATACATGAGCATACATATACCCATGCTGTTTCACATAATCCAAATAACCAATTAAAATCTCATGATAAACATTTGTACGATAAATTTTCGGTTGAAAAAAATGTACTGTATCAAAATATAATATATAAAGACGACGTGTATTTGGTGCAGGGCAATGTTCATCATATTCTTGTACATACATACCACAGAAAATAACATCAACATCTTCAATTTTTTGAAAAGCAAATATAGCTTTTGTTCGATATGGATAACCATTTGCCGCTTGACATGGATAATATTTTTTTAATTGTGGTTTTACTAAACATATTTTATCATATGAAGATAATATTCGAATTGTTACATGACCTGTTTGACAACCTTGATTGTGTAAAAAATCATTAACACGTTTTTCTAATTGTGATGATAAATCATTTACTGATAATTTTGATGCTATATAATGATTTTCTTTACGTTTTATATTATACTGATGTATACATGTAGTACATATAAAACCTTCAGACCATATTTGATCTAAATGTAATGCACATACTTGATGCCAATGACGTGTACAAATAATACAATCAATCCCTGCTTCAGGTTCTTTTATGTCATTTTTAGCTAATGCAAATAATGATTTTGGTATTTCAAGTAATGTTTGAGTTAGATCATCACCGATAAATATCGAATTACTTTTAACTGAATCAAAACATTTCGTACAAAATGTATAATTATCATTGGATTGAGGGTGGGCGTGGGTGTGGGTGTGGGTGTGGGTAGCCGTGGGTGTGGGTATGGATTCTGGTGTTGGTATGTTCTGGCATTGAAATACAACCACATCCCACACACACCCACTCATACACACCCACCCGCACCCACAGCCACACCCGACATCCACACCCATACCCATACCCACACTCTCTTTGATCTGCCACAAACAGACTGACAGACAGACAGACAAACTCATTTTTATTTTCGTATGACTCTCCCTTCAGTCGAGGGAATGGCAAAGTTTCATCAAACCGTCGAAAAGTGGTAAAATAAAAAAGTTCGTTTCTGATTGGTCCAATTTTCGGCCAATGAAAGCCCGGATCGAAAAGCCAACTTCAGATCTGGATTTCTGGCCCTCGATAATCCATTGCAAAGTTTCATCAAACGACCGAAAAGCCTAAAAATAACTTAACCTCTCATATGTTTTTTTTACCCCAAGCAAGCAAGCAAACAAGCGCATTTTATTTTCTACTGCCCTCCCTTCAGTCGAGGGGAAAATACTGATTCTCCTTTCTTTTCTCTCTCTCTCTCTCTCTCTCTCTCTCTGGTGAAAGCTATGCATATATCGAGTCATCAACAAGGAGGAATTTTTCAAGTAGAGAGCTTCCAAGAATGATGATGATCACGAGGAAAAAATCTCATAGGGGATGAACAACCAGGATAGAATACATCACCAAGAGAACGTACACTAAGGAATGAAGAAATACAGAGTGTGTTATCCATACACAACATAAAAAAAGAAAATTGTCGCACAGAGAAATTATGTCACCACACTGCTACGTCACATAACAACTAGAATCATCGAAACTGACGTTAATCATTTTTAGAAAGTTCTCAATCGAAACCGAATGGTGCCCTATTTTATTTAGTCACTCAATGCATATTCCAAAAATGCATTGTTTAGTAGAAAAGTATTTATGCGTCCCGAAGAGAATAGCTTCTTACAAGGGTGAGCAATATTCATGGTGAACATCTGGTGTGGCAACTAGCACTCATTGCAAGAAGCTTTTTCATCGCTCTTGGCATCGACAGATTCAGCGAATGGCAACTCCATCTGATTTTGTACGATTTCGTGTAAGAAAAAAACGCCCTCCAAGTGAAACATGCTTGAAAAAGATTAATAAGACAGCAGCCAAATTTCACATTCATGATAATCTGGTGAACTTGTCTTCAAAAGAGTTGTTGTAAGCTGTGTTACACATAACACAACTATACTGTTGACACTCGTTGCTACATTCATTATCGAAGTAAAAAGTAATATCATTGACTCTGTTGTCGTCAGAATTAAATTTAGTTTGTGCGTCACGAGCTCATTTTCCAATTTAGAAAATACTTCTCTGAGTAGGAAGATGCCAAAAAACAATTCTTTTTACTTACCTTATGGCAGATGGATTCCATCCACTGCCACAATTTTCCGCGTTATTCACTAAGTGAATTGAAAACCGAGCAATGATAGCAGCGTTACGAGCTCGTATTAAGCGTTGGTTCTTTTGTATGAATATTTTCAACAGTGGATCTACCACCGAAGAATCTATTCAAATCGAGAGATGGTTATCCTGGACTTTCATCGTTCTATTCATCACGAATATATTCTTTCTACTTATTTACGCCAGTCTAGGTGGTCAGACGACGATGGTTACTATAAAAATTCCTTCTTATTCTATGTTCGAGTCCCTACTGTTGCAGTATCCGAAAACACTCCAATGTCCGTGTTCCACTGTCTCTATTCCAATGTTAACATTCGTCCAAGCAAGACCGAGCTATCACCAGGTATCGATTATTTTTTAATCATCGGAGCATGAGTGGAACTTATCACAATCTAAGCTTATATTAAGCACAAAGTACGAAGTGGTTACGAGAGCTTTATCTAGCTATGCATGTGAGACTGAAACCAAATCGAAACAAGACTCGGAAGAAGCGTGTAGAATTGATTCATGCTAAATATAAATCTCACGATTTGATTCACTAGTGTTCTCACTATTCATATGTAAAGCTAAGGAATGATGTTGTGTGAGCCATGAGCAATTACATATACATGCAGAGTACGGATAATTTTGCGTTCTCATTCTGTTCGGCTATTCAGGTGATCTAGTTCTTTGACCAAGTAATCCCTGTTGGATTCTCTAAGAACAAGTTACCGAGTGCTACATTTGGATATGTAACAACACACCACAAACGAAAAACATGAATCGATGTCGGAGCTTTTTTGAAAGTGTGTTATCACCTAATAGTCGGTATTTTTTAGAGATAACCTAAAGCAACAATCGAGCAGGC
>CAJNSZ010000120.1:174976-186603 GCA_905329745.1 Rotaria sp. Silwood2
TGGGCCTTGTCTAGATCGAAAGAGAACATTTTTTTCTACCAAATTGTCATGACAGAATCCATAACAATATCAGAATTGCGTTCAAAATAATGTTTGCAAAATGTCCGTTGGGATTTTATATGATTGGTCCATTATGAACCAATCAAATTTTGTATTGAAATCTGGCCCCAACATTTCTCTGTCCAATGGTCAAAACCGCAGTTCTCTATCATGTTCCGTTCAAAAGTTATTAAAAAAACACTAAGGTCTCTTCTATTTTGAAACGGATAATAGTTCCAAATCATTTGGAATGTTTAGGACCCATCCGAAATAGATTATAAATTAAAAAGAAAACGTCTATCAGGATCTACTTCTAGGTAGTGCGCTAGCCCAAACTAGTCTAAATGATAGAAGTATATGCACAGATTTAGATTCGAACATGAATAGCATATGTTACTTGCCCATACTTTATCCGATTGAACCATATGATCAAGTGATGAACTTTAACATGTCAATACACATTCTAAGATGCTAATTAATGTAGTTTGATTTACACTTTCTCAAAATTTAATATTAATAAAAAATGTTTATTATAAAATCGAAAATTAGTTAGATAAAGCTAAATAGAATTAAGTGAGAATTTTTTTAACTTTCTTTGAAAAGAAATTGTTTTTTGATCATCAATATTTGGAAAATATTATTTTCTATTTGAAAAATAATTAACATTTCAAAAGAAAATAAAAATAATGTATATTTTCAAAAAAAAAATCTTGCTTATCATATCATAGTTTACGTTTATCTTCATTTAAAGGGTGGGTGTGGATATGGTCATGGTTGTAGGCATGGGTGTAGGTATGGGCGTGGGTGTAGGTGTGAACTGAGATAACATTAACACTCATACCCACATCCACACATCCGTCCACACTCACACCCACACCCTTCTGTTTCTCTCTTCGCTGTGTAAAACATGCATTGAGGCTTTATTTCTCCCTATTACTCTTTCGATGTGTCTGATTCGTTCGTGTACAAGAGGAAAAAAACATCATGAGTATGTCATGAGACCTAAGAAAAGGAGATTTGACTTAACATTTAAATGAAGTACTATTTTGCGTTTCGACGATTCTTTTTTCTCTTCTGTTTTGGTTATTTTCGCTTCAATATCGTTCTTATCTCGTTCTGAAACCAAGAAAAGAATGACGAAACTTTCTGAATCATTCATGATGAGAACATTAACACTTAGAATATTTGCATTACAAATTTTGTTTCTCAACAAGAATGATTATTTTGACTCATTGATATTTTTTAATGCTTCTTTGCCCAGTTTATAATACTTACATATTGCAATATTTTTGTGCATATTTAATGTTTTTTTCGTTAGCTATGGTAATTGACGATTATGGCGATCAATAGCATGTGCACTACAAACATAGACAGCACGATGCACGATAGGGAGCTGCAGAAACCTAATTTTTATAATCAATATTTACCATTTAATGAATCAATCAAACTACAAGGTTTTAAAATTTTCGATGAAATTCGAGAAAATTTATCTCGTACCATTCAATTGAATGAATTGCATCCGGGTTTTTCATTTTGGTCGAAAGAATTGCAACGATTCATTTATCTCTATAGATTCTATTTTACTAAAATCGATCATCTAAAGCTCATTAATTTTTATCTATCAATTCTTTCTATAACTGATCTCCATTATACAAATGTAGAAATATGTTGTAATTTACTTTCTGATCTTTTACGGTTTGTGTTGAAAGTTTTTCAAAAGTCTATTGAAATATTATTCAATAATTCTATTCGTTTTTTTTAGAAAAACTCATCTAATTACGAGAGATGATCTAATTATTGACTGGCATAAACTCTATCGATGGGTTAAAATAATTCAAAATAATCATGATGAAAACTATGGATTGGTCACTTTATCGAAGTTTGAAGTTCATACATTTGACTATGAGAATCATGTTTTATTCTGTTTCCTAGAGACCTCAAGTTTTCGATCCTGTGGTGTGCCTATCGATGTTCTCCATATTTTTCAGTCACAGCTACTCAAGAAATGCTTGAATTCTTTCGTTCACAAATGTGTCCACTCGACGAAAACTTCTATAATATTCTGAATGTCTTAATATATTTCCTACCATATAATCTACCTTCAGATTTACATAGTCAAGGATTTAAGTTTGTATTAATCATTTTTTCCTTGCAATGTGTAATAATATTGTTCGTTATTTTTATAATTTAGATTGTGGCTGTGGGAATTTTTCGATATTTGGCAAAGTCTCTACAATATAACAGTATGGGAATTGGTGAATATCTTTTTACTAATCATATTTTCTAATATGAATGATTCGATTTAGTGTATGATCAACATATTCTCCAGAGTAGCCTGGAATAATATTGGTTATATCGATTGGGAACCATGGTTATCACAGGTGTCAATACAATTATAAATATATCACAATATGAATACATTTCTTTTTGTGTGATAGATTTTTACACGTATACTTAGAGGCTTTGCATTACCTATTGGCAAAATGAAAATGTCTTCACAAAAATACAGCTATTCTACATCGGACACTGCAAGATGGATTGTTGCCATGTTTGGTAATCGAAGTTTATGTCTTCAATATCTATGCGATTTATTTAAAACAATCAAAAGCTTTTATCATCCGTCAAATACAGGAAAATTTCAAAAAGATCTGGTCAAATTCGTGTTAAACCTTGCTGAATATTTTGTCGATCGAGTCCGTTTGTGAGAATGAATCTTGTACATTATTGTGACAATTACATTCATTCAGATTTTTCTAGAGAACGTAAAACTAATCCCTATTGGTATTTTCAACCACAGGAATCCTATCGACTAACAGAACAAAATATTACAGATTTTGTAAATTGTATCAAAGATTATGTCTTTATTTCTATTTTCAATAAGCAATACGGAAACGAAGCCATAGAAGCCTGCCAATATCTTTCTATGCTTCGACCACAGTTAATTATACCATCCATAATTGAAAAGTCAGAAACTTTTCTTTTTTTTTTTTTCTACTCTTATATTCTTAATTTATTTCTAGTTTCTTCTCAAGTATTGATAATATCACTGAACCATATCGTTTTACATCAATTCTAAAATGTTTAACATATGTTGCTCGTCAAATAGTTCAGCAAACGTCTTCTTACTATCATGGACAAATATATTTATTACCATTGCTTATGTCTGTATTACCTGGAATTGATTTAAATGATTCCGAAAAGACATTAACAACATTAAAATTTCTGAATACTATTTTCTCACTTATTGTCTGTATTGATTGTTCATCAGCAGTAGATATTCGAAATGATCTAACAGATGTGAGCTTTTTAATGAGATTCTAATAAAAACAAAAGAAAAAATGTAAATATATTTTGTTGTAGATTGAAAAACAAGTATGTCTATCAACTAATCAATTTGAAAGTTTTATTATTGCATTTCTAAATCAAGTATTTCGAATAATTGAAATCTTATCAACAGATATTTCCGATGATACACTTATCATTGACGATGTAAACACTGACAATAAAGATATCGAATCATTAGTTCGATCAATTCTATGTAATATTATTCAACAATGTAGTAACAAAATCTATCAAGTGCGTATATATAGTAATGATCAAAATAATTAAGATTATATATTCGATCTATATTCATTTAGAAATATATTTTAATACTTACATTTGCGTTCGTTTTAGTTGATTCAAGAAAAAATAAGAATATTTCTTTCTGGTACATATATTTCACCAAGAGTCAGAGGTCTTGTATCTGCTCTCATCCGAGCAATGGTCGGTGGTAATCCAATTGAAACACTTCGATGTTTTTTACCTCAAACATGTGAATCAATTGAAAAGATTATGAATAATATTAATACAAAAGATTTATTCATGAATGGTACAGAAAATCTTGAACTCATTTGGTATTTATCTATTTTCTCTGAACTTATTCATGCTCGTGGTGATATTTTGCTAGATTACAAAAGAATAATTATGACGGTTTTTCATCGATGTATTCCTATTATTCACAAAGATTCATGTAGAATTATGGCTAAGACAGCCAGAAATTTACTTGATTCACTCAGTGATATATATCCAATCGAATATCGATTAACAATTGAGAATGTCGATGAATCATTCATTAAGTTTTTACCAATTCGGGTAAGAATATTCTTTTCTTTTGAATTTCAAGAATAGAATCAACGACTTATCTGAACTTCGCCAATGGCGAAGGTACAGAGATTTATTGGCGAAAGTCCTATTAATGAACTTCAGGAATCTCAAATCAACTATTGTTATGATTACTTAGATATGGGGACAACCTGTCAATTTTGATCAAAACCAAGTTCAATATCATATTCCAAATGCAAATGAAATTGATTTTATTTGTGAATTTGTTGATACATTTCTTTATCCCGAATTGACACTGTTGAATGAGAAAAGTCTAGAATTGTCAAATCACGAACGATTAAGATCTCTGACATTTATTTATCACATCGCTCTTGGATGTCTTCGTATGGTACCATGTATTAAAAGCGAATATGTAATAGATCTGTAAGGGAACAATCTAACATGAGAAAATGCTTGAGTAAAGAAATATATTTTTTATTACTGTAGTATATTATCAGTTGTTCCTTACAATTCAAAATTTAAAAATCAAACTTTTTTGTATGATAATGAACCGAGTAATCCAATGATGTGCAATAGAAATATATGTTTATCATGATAGTTTTGTTTTTAGAATTTCGAGAGAATTTACGAATGCGTCTTCTAACTGATATTGGAAAATTCCTAGGTGAGTCATCCATAAATTAATGAGTAGTATAATATTTGATTTCAATTCTAGATATACTTGTAGAAAATCATTTGGATGATATTTCTTCAATAAAAACAGCTCTTAAGGCAAATATAAATGAATTTCTATCGATTTCAATATATTTAATAAAAGAATTCGTTTAAGTATAGATTGTTTCATTATTGTCCATCTATTATGGTATATCGAGTAGAGATACTGGTGAATGGTACTTATATTTATGCTCTAAAAGAAGATTAGTCGAAAATAAAATTTACGATGAAAAGCAAGGTTTTCGATTTTTAGCAATCGAAAGAATAGCACTACAAATACAGGTAATCAAAAAATGAAAATCTTCATATGAATTTTATTTTAAATAGAAGAAAAAGCTTACTGGTCGAGTTGAATATATTCAGTAAATACATTTGAAAATAAATGTTTGCATATTTTACTCTAATCTTATTAATTACATTAAAAGATCTAATTTTCTTTTCCATATCAAATTCGCATTGTAAAAGATACTTATGATATTAAAAAAATGTTCTCTGAATGTTCTACTATATTTAATCCATTGTCATTTATTTTGTGAGAACTTGTTCAGCATCGTCTAATCTTTCTCCACTTCTTTCTTTCATTACTATTTATGAGTTGACTCCTAAATATCATTCAAACTTAAAAATCATCAAATACATGTAGATGTGCGCCTAATGTTTACTAAACATGCCTATATTCAATGAAATAAATTCTTATATTTTGAAAATTGGGATATATGAAGGGTTTTATTATAGATTTTTCATTCTGCATACTGCTGATTTACAATAAGTAAAACAAATTTATCATAAATATTAGCACATTTCAATTAAGGAACATTTATCATATGATAGAAAAATAGTAAATTTAATTTTCTTTATTTAATTTTGCATGCAGAATAACAAAGTAGGGAAATTGACATTTGTCAGAATGTTAGAAAATGCTCGTAAACTCGAAAATAGTGCTTGTATTGTGATGATCAATTAGCTCAATACGATTAGATATAAGCTGAATGATTTTTCTCACCTTTTTTTGTATCTGAGTAATTAACGTTTTCAAAAAAGGCAGGTATAAGAACAATTATTTTCGTTTAGGAATTTGTTCTGTATAATTTGAAACCTTTTACAGAAGTTGATAAACAAATTGTAGATAAACTATTCGAATTGTCAATTAATCGATACAGTGAAGTAAATGATAAATTTTTAAATAAGTTTTCTAATATTGAATATATATCTATTCGACTATTCAGGTACGTCGTATTGCACAAGAAGAGTTATTTTCTGTTCTTAATCTCTATACATTCTCATGCAATACAATTATAGATCGAATTATCGAGATATTAAATACAAAAAACGAAGCTGATCATGATCAAGTGAAGGTTGGGTCATATCTATTAAATTTATTTACTATTTTCACTGTTTCACAGGGATGTTTGTATATACTTCTTGGTAATGACTCATTTTTCTTACTCAAAAATATTACATGGGCTAAAATGGAAAAATTGTGGCCATTGATACCAAGTATTAATCATACTGAAAAACTCACTATTCAAAACTTGATTCAGCAGATTAGTCGAAAAATAAAAAAAGAGTTTATTACGAAAGGAATTATTCAAAATACAAACGAAGAATCAATACGTACGGCAGTGGCTCTTTGGCGCCCATTAGAATCGAATGAAATTCAAGCGGGTTATCAAGTTCATGAAGAACAATATAGAATCAACATTGAATCGTACAATAATCTTATGGAAAAACTCTATTTGTTTCTCATTAGAAATACAGTGTAAGTCCTTTTTTTCCTTAAATTTTGGAAATTTTTCTTTTATGTTCAATATTAACATAAAGAACATGGAAACAACAACAAATAGCTATGTTGTTGATGACCTACGCTTTTGAAAAGCATATACCAATTTTGAATTGTTGTATTCAGACATTTGTTGATCTTCTCATCCATGATAATATAGAATTTCGAAAGGTTTAGTAATTTATCATAATAAATATATGTTTCAATTTGAATTTATTTAGTTGGCTGTGAATATTATTGCAGGAGTTTGTCGATTACAAAAACCTAAACTTGTCTATGAAGAAAAGTCTCTGAATGAAATTTTTCAAAATAACGGACAATTATCAACAATAAATATTAACGATGAGCATCATCCTGGGGATCGGGATGATAATGTATGGCTTACGATCGATGGCTATGTTCCTCCTAAAACGCAGATCGAATGGGAACAAACTTGCTTTTTGGACAAATCATTCCATGGCTTTAACACATGGCCTAAAATAATCAAATATGCCATAAATAAACGTGAATGTTACTCACGAACTAATATGTCAGAACAAGTGGCTATCTTATATAATCAATTTATAGATGGAAATTTCGTGAAACGGATGATACGGTTTATGGTTTTAGATGCAGACGATGATGACAAGATAAAGTTTAATATAACTCGTTTTTTTTTATTTAAGGTAAATATATCGAATAGGATAATCATTGCACCACATCCTATGCGAGATGTTGAGAAAGTTGTTTTTTATAGGACAATAAAAAGGCTTTTTAGGTCTCATAATAGTTGAGATGTGATTACTATTTCATCGAAACAATCATTGTTCTCAACTCTGAAGTTGAATATATGAATGGATTGTTGTTATCTAGGGTCTCTTTCGAAATTTTGGTCTTGCATTTTTTGATAACTTCATGGAACAATTGTATATACTTATTCATGAAAAGACAAAAGAAAAACAATAGAAGAGTCATCAAGTGGCAGCAGAAATTGTAGCTGGCATGATTCGTGGTTCCAAATGTTGGACACTTGAAATGGTAGGATCATGTTCCTTAGTAATTTTAATTCAAGAAAGTTCTTTTTGAATCGATAAATTTAGCTTGATGAATTGTGGAAAAAGTTAACACCATTTCTCAATGAAGTTTGTAACAATTTTAGTCCCAATACATGGTTGTACTGGGGCTCATGCTTCAAATATGCTATGGTCAGTTGTTATTCCTATATATTTTCGTAGTCTTTCATATATTAAATAAAAGATAAATTTTTAAGGAAAATAGAGATCCACGTCGAATGTATCGAACCATTCAATTTCTTTGTTCATTGATTAATAATCAAATAAAGGTTAATACTTTGACAGAGACATCGCGTTGGTATCTTATTCAACAGTTAAGCATTTTTCAATGGCGTATCCCATCTATTTGGTGTTCTATTAATGAACATGTCAAGAAACTGTTGAACCATTCGTTTCAAGTTGTGCGAGATCGTGCAGTGACGTAAGAAAAACTCCTAATTTCATTTGCTGATGTTCACTAAAAAACAAAATATTATTGTTTAGTGTTTTATCTCTCTCGCTCAGTTTTGATTTGACATTGCCTCGTGGAAACATGGCACGTCAACCTAGTGTCGATCAATATATCGATGAAATACGTGAACAATTGTTACAAGTCATTGAAATCTACGAAAAAACACCACCAAGTAAAGCATTAGTTTGTACTGATATTTAAAAAAAATAATTTATGTTCAAATATCACATTTAGTTAGTATATCTGATAAAAGCATTGAAATCGATTCTGAATTTCGTCAAATGTTAGATTTCATTGATACAGGTAGATATGTTTAATATTTGTTACTCATCAATAGTAACTTCATTAGTTTCTTTTCTTTTTCGGACATAATCTAGTCGTTAAAATACACAGAGCGATTTTTTTCTGCAACAAGCAACCGATGAAAAGCGCGATTATTCGTATTTTTCCCTATGTAAGACTCCATGAATCATTTATCTATTAACATATTATATATCTCTTTATTATTTATTAAGCTTTGTAAAATTGAAAGTATTGTAGCTAATAATGATTTAATTAAGTGGAATTTAATAGAGAGTCGATTGTGTGTTGGTATGGCTTATTTAAATGCACACTTTTTGGAAGCACTTATTCAACAATTGGAAAACGTATGTATACAAAAGATCAATTAAAATAAATTTATCTGTTTTAATATACAGGTATATGGGAGTTCTACATGGCATGCACGTCAAGTAGTCATTGAATTTATTCAAACAATGATCTTTTCTAATTTTTTTAATGCTCGTTCTTATGCTAATCGAATACATAATCTTGTATTCAAATCTCTAGTTGATGAACAATTAGAAGTACGAATAATTGCATCGAAGACTTTATCAGGTCTTTATCAATGTGGTTATATTCCAGTGACTGATGAAGATTTGGTAGGATAATATATTGATTTTCTCTTCTGGAAACGAAATTTTCATTTCTTTTTCATTCAAAAAGAAATTTTTTCGTATGATGAGTAAGACCAATTATCATACGACAACTAATAACAATAGCATGGCATCGACAAAGAATATTATCAAAAGACATTGTGGTTAGTATATATTATCGTTAATTCACTGTATTCGAACTAAACCTTTGCAATACAACAGTCTTACTTTAATTTCAAGTTTATTTGAATCAGATCAAATATCATTAGAATAAATAATCATTTCTAAAATGAACTAAATTTTATTTATCAATTTATGTAGTTTAAATTCAATTCTAGTAAACCTGAACGATGAATATGAAATTTTAATTTTAAGGACAAATATAAGATTGAACTTTTTTTTTATCATGAAAAATTTTCGTGTTAAATAAATAACAAACAACAAGAAACAGTATATTTTCCTAAGATATATTATAAAATTTACGTTGAAATATTACATAACAATGTTTCCGATTAATTTTCGTATTTATTTTGTTTTGAATTCTTTCAAATTTCAATAGAATAAATACATCCGTATTATAACTTTTTAATCTGACAGCCCAAATACTGTTAAATATTTACAATGAATCTTTCAAATTTCATGTAAAGTGAGAGTTCTCAAATAAATATACAATAATCTATCATTTTAGGCGTGTTGGGTCTTTGTGCCATTATTCTCTCGAGTCCGTATGATATTCCAAAATATATACCAAATGTTTTAATGCTTCTTTGTGAACATTCACATGACTTGCAACTAATACAAGTGAGTACAATTTTTTAACCACCGTCATTGGTTAATAGAAAATCATTTTTGTACTTAGAAATCAATAAAAGAATGTCTATCAAATTTTCGTCACACACATCAAGATTTATGGCACGAACATCGAGAAAAGTTCACTGATGATCAACTTACTATTTTAACTGACGTACTCATTTCTCACAGTTATTATGTATGAAAGCATCATTTAGATATCTGAGTTAATCAAGAAACGAATTCTTTATAACTATAGTCAAGAATCTTTCGCTTATTTTTCTTGAATAAATCAAAATAATTTATATTTTATCGTCTTTCTTTTAATCTTGAAAATTCGTTTTTTCTTGTGTTAATTTTCGAGTGTGCTAGACTGAATCTACACTATACATTATGAATATGGATGTAAAAGAAGAGAATAAACTGTTTTGCGTATGGATGTTCTGATATTGATTTGGATGAGTTCATCTACACCAACAGTTACCCACACCCACATTCGCCCACAAGCAAAAAGTGTTCGATGCTTACACTGTTTTATGAAAGCAATGCTTTTTTTACTTTCATCATAAGTTTTATAAGCCTAGTTCTTCATGCCTCTCAAAAATGAAACTTGCATATTAATATTGTATTAATCAAAATTTGATTTGTATAGCTAGACTTTGTCTGTGTTTCTAGTTTTATAGCTTCAATAATAAAATTGTTTGTTATATTCTATATATTATATTAAATGAGATATTTTATTCAAAATGGCGAACCGATACCTGATTCAGAAAATCTTACGTGTGACGTTGATTGCTATGTGGGTGGATCTGGGTGCGAGCGTAAATGTGAAGACAGAGAACTTACACATACGTTCACACCCAGACCCAGTCCCACACCCACACGGTCACATCCACACTCAGACCCAGACCCGGACCTACCTACACCCGACCCACACCTCACCCACCCAGACACCCACATCCACATCGGCACACTCAGATCCAGACCCATAGGCACATTCACCTACACCCCACCCACATCCATATCCACACAACCACCCTCACTCACACCTAGGGGTGGGAAGTTCCCATTACGTTCCCGCGTAACGGGGTAACGGTCCGTTACCCCGTTTCCGGGTAACTGGTAACGGAAAAGTTACCGTTATCCGGGAACATAACGGGAACTTTCCACCCCTAGAAACAATGGCATACATATTGCAATATCCTCTTCTGGAAAAAATACGAAAATGCAATTTTCAGCTATTTTACGCTTATCAGTGTTTTGACAATGACATCATCATTTCTAACAGGAATCTAAAATACTTTTTTACGAAAATAATCAGCAAAAAGAGCTCCACAAAATCCACTAGAAATTTTTTTTTTTAAAATACTTTGTTTTTTTTGTGGTTGACTTCCCATGAAACAACCCATACAATACGTAGCTGTGAACGTGATGTTCATAACTAGCTAATCATTTGCTAAAAGTGGTTGTGTTGAATAATAAAAAAGTACGCCAAATTTTGAGTTGAGTGATTACCTTGAAACAAAGAAAGAGTATTTTACACAATGTCAATAATTTAATAACTTTCCTACTAAGATTAAAAAGAATGAGAACAGATGGAAAGCTGGAAACAGCGTTACTATGTTTAAGTGAAGAGTCTGAAGAAATACATCTTCGGCATGAGAAGCAACGCTAATATACTGAAAGGCAATTTAACTATTGAAATCATATTACGCATACTTTGTATTTTTTTATGATCTATTTTAGTATGTACACTTACACAGTTTCATGTCTGAGGAAAATTA
>CAJNSZ010000120.1:190889-218836 GCA_905329745.1 Rotaria sp. Silwood2
TATCAGCGACGCATTGCAAGCCTTCTTTCTTTAGATCTGGCAATTGTTTCATTTTTGTGTTAATATTCAGGTCGTGGAAACAACAACAGACAACAATGTCATTGATGTGTCATCTTTTTCAAAAACAAGTGCCGATCTTGCACTGTTGCATTCGAACATGTATTGATCTTCTCGTTCATGATAATGTGGAATTACGAAAGGTTTGTTGATTCCCCAATGATTAATATAGTTTTCCGTTTGAATTTATTCAGTATGCCGTCAAAAGCATTGTGGCAATTTGTCGGTTGCAAAAGCCTCCTCGTATTTATATAGAAAAATCTCTGAACGAAATTCTTCAGAATCAAGGTCAATCATCAGCAACTGTCATCAACGATGAATATCATCCTGGAGATCGAGAAGATAATGCATGGGTAACAGTCGATGGCTATGTTCCACCTGAAACACAAATCGAATGGGAACAAGCCTGTTTCTTGGACAAATCATTCCATGGCTACAACACATGGCCCAAGATGATCAAATATTCAATAAATAAACGAGAACGTTACTCACAAAATAATATGACGGAACAAGCAGCTATCTTATATGATCGACTTATGGATAGAAATTTCGTTAAACAATTGGCACAGTTCCTGATATTGGGCGACGACGATGATAATGATCAGACAATGTTCGATACAACTCGTTTTGCGATGTTCAAGGTAAATACAACGAATATGGAAGATAATTGTACCAAATCCAAAACGATTTTGGGAAGTTTTATGTAGGAAGCATAAAATTTTTTTTCTCCAATCATTGTGGAGCATTTATCAAGCCGCATAGAGATCGAGGCTCGATTTTGTCTCAGACAGACAATCTTTTTCTTGCTTCAAGAGTCGAATACATGACGATTTCGCTATCTTTTAGGGTCTCTTTCGGAATTTCGGCCTCGCATTTATGGACAACTTCATGGAGCAACTGTACGTGCTCATTCATCAAAAGAAGATAGAGAAACAAGAGAGGAGCCGTCAATTGGCGGCCGAAATTGTGGCCGGTATGATTCGTGGTTCAAAATATTGGACACTAGAAATGGTAGACAACATTTCTTGTCAATTTCAATTTAATAATCGCATTGTTGAAAATATTGAATTTAACTTGACGAGCTCTGGAAAAAGCTGACACCATTTCTCAATGAAGTTTGTATCAATCTCAGCAGTGATACATACTTGTACTGGGGTTCATGCTTTAAGTACGCCATGGTGAGTCGTTGTCTTACCTGTTTTGTATATCTTTTCTTGTGCTAAATAACTGATGAATCTTTAAGGAAAATCAAGATCCTCGTCGTATACATCGGACGATTCAGTTTCTTTGCGCTTTAATTAATAATCAAATGACGGTCAATACATCGAATGAAACATCCCGTTGGTATCTTATTCAACAATTGGAAATTTGTCAATGGCGCATTCCGTCCATCTGGTCTGCTATCAATGAACGCGTCAAGGAACTATTGGATCATCCATTCGACGCTGTACGAGCTCGTATGGCCACGTAAGAAACATTTCTAGCTTCCGTCCTTGATATTCAATAAAGAAAACTTCTTGTTGATCAGTCTGCTATCGTTGTCGCTCAGTTTTGACTTGGTATTGTTCCATGGAAAACCGACACGTCAACAAAATATCGATCAAATCATTGACGAAATACGTGAACGATTGCATCGGAACATGGAAATTTATGAGAAAATTTCCTTAGGTAGATCATTGTTCTCTCGGAAGTTTGTGTTGATCTTTGGGAAATTGTTTTTGTTCAAATATCGTCTTTAGTTAATGCGTCTGATCAAATCGTTGAAATCGATTCTGAAGTTCGTCAAGTGTTGAATTTTATCGACGCAGGTAGATAATGTTAAATTTATTGCTAGTCTATGTGAATTGCACACACTTTTTCTTCTTCTTATGCAATTTAGTGATAACAATACACACGAAACTTTTCTCCTTTTGTCAACAACCGATAAAACATGCAATTATCCGTATTTTCTCTTCTGTAAGTTCATTAATTGTTTGTTTATTAACAACTGATCATTTTCATTATTTATTAAGCTCTGCAAAATTGAAAGTATTGTGATCAAGGATGAACTCGTCAAATCGAATTTAACAATCACTCGATTGTATGTTGGTATGGCTTACTTGAATGTGCATTTTTTGGAAGCACTCATTCAACAATTGGAACACGTATGTTTATAAAAGATCGATTATAATAAAGCATTTGTCTCGACATACAGGTATATGCGAGTCCTTCATGGCGTGCGCGTCAAGTAGCCATTGAATTCATTCAAACTATGATTTTTTGTAATTTATTCAATGCTTGTCCTTATGCTAACAGAATACATGGCCTTGTATTCAAATCTCTATTTGATGAACAATTCGAAGTGCGAATAACAGCATCAGCAACTTTGTCAGGTCTCTATCAGTGTGGTTACATTCATGTGACTAATGAAGATCTGGTAGGATAATAATTTTGCTTCTCTTCCAGAGACATATATTGATTTGTTTATTTAAAAAGAAATATTTTTGTCTAATGAGCAAGACCAATTATTTGACAAAAATTAATAACAAACAAGTGAAATGGACGAAGGACATTGTCAAAAAACATGGCGGTTAGTATGTATTGTGTATCAATAATTCGAATTGTTAATCGTTAATTCATAACATTTGCGATCTAGATGTAGGCCTTTACTTTCATATTCAATCCTATATTTTTTAATCATTTAAAATGTAATTCAAGTTCAACAAATCTTCATCGTTTTGAACTTCTATTACTTGATAAGAGGGTACTGTGGGACAATCAGAATTCAAGTGATGTATCTAAATTAGTCTCACATAGTGTTTGAATTATGAAAAATGTATTCAAATAGATAATACTTCGTTTTCATTCTATTCAAATCAGAAATTTTGTGCATCTAGAAACAGGAGAATTCATTGCTGATGCTTCAAACAATGATTTGTACGTTAAACTATTTTCAAGAGACTAACTCCTTGAAAGTGTTATCTGGTGGATATAGAAATCATAAAAAAAATGACCGACCACACTGTTAACTGTTTAGAATCTGTCGTTTATAGTATATGTACAGTGAAATTTTTCGAGCAAATTTGTAACGTACCATCATTTTAGGTGTGTTGGGTCTCTGTGCCATCGTTCTGTCGAGTCCATATGATATTCCAACATATGTACCAGACGTAATAACGCTTCTCTGTGAATACTCACATGATCCGCATCTAATACAAGTGAGTGTCTTTTTCTAGCCGTTGTTATGTGTTACAAGAAAATTGTATTTTCAGAAATCCATTAAAGAATGTCTATCCGAATTTCGTCGCACCCATTATGACTCATGGCATGAACATCGACAACAGTTCAGTGATGATCAGCTTGCCATTTTGACTGATGTACTGATTTCGCATAATTACTATGCTTGAAAAGCTCATTTAGATGAATTTCTACATTAAACACGAACGAACTCATTATATATTCTTACTCCTTTCGATTATTTTTGTTTGATAACTTTCGATAATTTGTATTCCATCTTCCTTATTACGATCTTGAAAACATTCAAATTCTTTTTCTGCCTCATGATTTTATATGTGGAAAATCGTTGAAGAAATTTAGTTCTAAACCACTGTTATACAGAAAGTAAAATTGATCTATTTACATTTATGAGAGAATATACTCAGGATGTTCTAACGATTTCGGATCTTTTGTTAATGCAATTTACTATCCTATGATTTAGATTGTTTCTTATGAAAAGAAAGTAAAATATTCCCTATTTTGATTCAGTAATATCATAAAGTAAAGAGACAATGTCAAGATTACAAATAAATATATCTAAAAAAAATATTTATTGAAAAATCGAGATGCTGTTGAATGGATCATTCTATACACAAGATTTATTTGANTATGAATAAGGATACTCTTTATATCCACAAAATATATTTGTATAAAACAATGAAACATCAAAATCAAGACATAGCTAACTCAATTACAAGAAACTATCAATTACCCATTTCGCATTAATTTATACGTTGCTTTCTAGTACAATATTCGCTGTTCGAATGAATAAATTTCAATTAGTCTAGTTTTGATGAGAGAAATTCCTAAACTTTTGTATATGAATGAATTTATACAAATTTGAGCGACGAGATAGAAAATATCGGAATCCCAAAAATCCAGAAAAACGTTCAAAATCCGGAAGATCTAGTAACTCTGAGTGGTACTCATGGGCTAGCTAATATCTGACTGAATTTATCCTTCAGAAAAACACGAAGCAATTCTTATACAAAGAGCTCTCACTAAGAATGCATAAACGTCGGATTATATTTGTAAAATGTTTGAAATATTTGAGCCTCTCCAAGCCTAATGACTCCGCCGCCTCTGATGGGAACAAACTTGTTTTTTGGACAAATCATTTCATGGCTATAACACATGGTCTAAGGTGATCAAATATGCAATTAATAAAAGAGAACGTTGCATACGAAATAATATGCCAGAACAAGCGGCCATCTTATATGATCGATTTATGGATAAAAATTTCGTTAAACGATTAATACAATTCATGATATTGGACAATGATGATACAGATGATCAGATAACGTTCAATAAAACTCGTTTTGCGATGTTCAAGGTAAATACAACGAAATGCAGAAGATAATTGTATCAAGTCCAAAACGATTGTTGAACAGTTTTATGTAGGAAAGATAAAAATCTTTTTTCTACAATTAAATTTTTTCTTGCTTGTAGAATCGCATATGTGACGGATTCTCTATCTTCTAGGATCTTTTTCGAAATTTCGGTCTCGCATTTATGGACAACTTCATGGAGCAACTGTACGCGCTCATTCGTGAAAAGATGAAAGAGAAACAAAAAGGGAGTCATCGAGTCGAGTAGCAGCCGAAATAGTGGCCAGCATGATTCGTGGTTCAAAATATTGGACCTTAGAAATGGTAGACAATGTCTTTGGTCAATTTTAAAGTAGCAAATGCATTTTGAATAAATGAATTTAGCTTGATGAGCTGTGGAAAAATTTGATAGAATTTTTAAATGAAGTTTGTAGCAATCTCAGTGTCTGATACACTTTTGTACTGGGGCTCCTGTTTCAAGTATGCCATAGTCAGTTTGTTTTTCCACCTGTTTCTTGTAGCCTTTCTCGCGCTAAAAAATTAACAAATCTGTAAGAAAAATGAAGATCCACGTCGCATGCATCGATCAGCACAGTTTCTTTGTGCATTGATCAATAATCAAACGATGGTTAACACTTTGAATGAAGCATCACGTTGGTATGTCATTCAACAGTTGAGCATTTTTCAATGGTACGTTTCATCCATCTGATGTTTTGTCAATGAACATATCAAGAAACTTTTGGATCATCCGTTCAAAGCTGTACGAGATCGTATGACTATGTAAGAAACATTTCCAACTGTACCTGTTGATGTTTCATAAAAAAGAAACTTATTGTTGTTCAGTGTTTTATCGCTGCCGCTCAGTTTCGACTTGGCATTGTTACATGGAAAATCGATACGTCAACTAGTATCGATCAAACCATCGGCGAACTATGCGAACGACTTCATTGGGCCATTGAACTCTATGATAAAACACCACTAGGTAAAACATTGTTCTCTCTGGCTTTTCTAATGTCGCTTCTATTTAATATGTCTGATCAAGTCATTGAAATTGATTCTGAAGTTCGTCAAGTATTGAATTTCATTGAGACAGGTAGAGATGTTAAATTTTGTTACTAAACAATGTGACTTGCACTCATTTTTTCTTCTGATGATGCAATCTAGTGATTCAAATATATACCAAAATTTTCACATGTTGTCAACAACCGATAAAAGATGCAATTATTCGTATTTTTCCATCTGTAAGTCCGTTAATCATTTGTCTACTATAAATTTATCATTTTTATTATTTGATAAGCTCTGCAAAATTGAAAGTATTGTGGCTAATGATAACATCGTCAAAACGAATTTGACAATCAGTCGATTAAATGTTGGTATGGCTTATTAGCATGGGCACTATTTGGAAGGGGTTTAGGTCAGTTGCTCGCGGGACAGTTGCTCGCCGGACATTTGCTCGCGGACACTTGCTCGCTGGGACATTTNATCTTAGTAAACATGTATAAGAAAGTTCATCACTTTTTTTGTTCATGACGACGTGAGGGTGCGGAAAGTTGGTCCGGGCTAACTTCACTATAACAAACCAGATTGAGCTAAAAATTTAGGTTTAGTAGTTTCAGACATTGTTCTTTCGAATGCACACAAAAAACCAAAAATTTAAATTTTGACGAGTGCTTCTTATACTGGGATCATGCTCGATGCTCTCATGGACCCTCTCTTAAACTCCAAAAAATACTGTGCAAGGATAGAATCTGTGATGAACGGTAAGATCCTCGATTTTTGACAAATGAAAAAAAAAATGCAATACAGATCGGGGTAATTAACACAAAAGTCCAGATTAAGTGTTATTTAAAATGAAAGGAGAAGCTTATCTATCTAGCTGTATATGATCAGTGTATTCATGTAAAAACAGATATCCACAAATTTCTCTTTGATATTATTCATTCTGTCAAAAAATCTAATATTGTGATGGAACAGAGAGAATTTAGAAAAGAAAAATAGCTCATATTTCTCATCAAACTCTTGTGCATCATTGAAAATTGATTTTGCATGACGGAAATTGCTGTCAAACAAAAATCTCTATCGATCAAAAGGCTAATGGAATCACGACTAAGTTCATTGGACAAAATACTAAAGCAAAGTACAGATGCTACTTTTATGTGCAGTGCTTTTGACTCAAAAGTCTGTCATTTTCACGTACTTTTTTTTCTAATGCTTGTTTCGACAATTATAACTACTTTGTAGATGAAAAAAATCCTATTTTGAAAAAAACGATGTACGAATACTTTTTGTTTTTAAGATTTCTCACTTCATACATGGATAGTTCACAAACTATACAACAATCTAAAAGGAATTCAATGCACGCTATAAAATAGTAAATTTAGTTCTCTGTACTTCGAATTAGTATTTGTTCCTGATCTTGCTCAGTATCGAAATTTTCAATGTTTTCAAAACACACTTCTAAAAATAATTTTCTATGTTTAGGAATTTTTTCTGAGTTTGAATCGCTCACAGAAGTCAATAAACAAATAATGTTCAGACTATTCGAACTGTCGATTCATTGGTACAGTGAAGTAAGTTGTAAAGTCCTGAACCAGAGTTCTAGATTTGATTATTTCTATTCTACTTTTCAGGTTCGTTGTACTGCACAAAATAAATTGTTCTATTCTTAATCACTATGTTTTCTCATACGATTTGATTGTCGATTGCATAGTCGAGGTGTTGAATATAACGGGTGAAACTGATCATGATCAGATAAATGCTTGTTGGGTCTTTTATTTGTACTGATGTTATTCATTTAGCAATAATTTCTCTGTTTCTCAGGGTTGTCTTTATGTTCTTCTTGGTAATGATTTAGTTTTTCTGCCCGCCAACATTACATGGACAAAGACGGAAAAGTTATGGCCATCGATAGCACGTGTCAATCACACTAAAAAAATAAGCACACAAAATTTTATTCAACAGATCAGTTGAAGAATTAGAAAGTTGTTCGTTATGAGAGAAATCATTCAGAATAATACCAACGAGAAATCGATGTATGCAGTAGTCACTCTCTGGCGTTCATTAGAACCGAACGATCGGCAAACATATAAGCAAGTACATGAAGAAAGAAATAGGCTAATATTCAATCGTACAATAGCCTCAAGGAAAAACTCAATTCGTTACTTATTGGCGACACATTGTGAGTCTTCTTTCTTTAGATCTCGCAAGTTTCTCATTTTTTTTTGCTAATATTCAGAATGTGATGATAATATGTGGCTAACAATCAATGACTATATTCCACCTAAAACACAGATCGAATGGAAACAAACTTGTTTCTTGAACAAATCATTTCATGGCTATAACACATGGCCTAAGGTGATCAAGTATGAAATTAATAAAAGAGAACGTTACTCGCGAAATAATATGCGAGAACAAGCAGCCATCTTATATGATCGATTTATGGATAACAATTTCGTTAAACGATGAATACAGTTCATGATATTGGACAATGATGATACAGATGATCAGATAACATTCAATAAAACTCGTTTTGCGATGTTCAAGGTAAATACAACGAAATACAGAAGATAATTGTACCAAGTCCAAAACAATTGTTGAACAGGTTTTTGTAGGAAAGATAAAAACCTTTTTTCTACAATCAAAATTGTTCTCGCTTCTAGAATCGCATATGTGACGGATTCTCTATCTTCTAGGAACTTTTTCGAAATTTCTGCCTCGCATTTATCGACAACTTCATGGAGCAACTGTACGCGCTCATTGGTGAAAAGATAAAAGATAAACAAAATGGTAGTCGTCGAGTGGCAGCCAAAATAGTGGTCAGCATGATTCGTGGTTCAAAATATTGGACCTTGAAAATGGTAGGAAATGACTCTCGATAAGTTTAAATTAGCAAATACATTTTTGAAAAAATGATTTTAGCTTGATGAGCTTTGGCAAAATTTGACAGAATTCCTAAATGAAGTTTGTAGCAATCTCAGTTCTGATACATTTTTGTACTGGAGCTCCTGCTTCGAGTATGCCATAGTCGGTTTGTTTTTTCACCTGTTTCTTGTAGCTTTTCTCGCGCTAAAAAATTAACAAATCTTTAAGAAAAATGAAGATCCACGTCGCATGCATCGATCATTACAGTTTCTTTGTGCATTGATCAATAATCAAACGACGGTTAACACTTTGAATGAAGCATCATGTTGGTATCTCATTCAACAGTTGAGCATTTTCCAATGGCGCGTTCCGTCCATCTGGTGTTCTGTTAATGAACATGTGAAGAAACTTTTGGATCATTCGTTCAAAGCCGTACGAGATCGTATGACTATGTAAGAAACATTTCCAACTGTATCTGTTGATATTTCATAAAAAAGAAACTTATTGTTGTTCAATGTTTTATCGCTGTTGGTCAGTTTCGACTTGACATTGTTACATGGGAAATCGACACGTCAACCTAGTATCGATCAAACCATCGACGAACTATGCGAACGATTGCATTGGGCCATTGAACTCTATGATAAAACACCGCTAGATAAAACATTGTTCTCTCTGGCTTTTCTAATATCGTTTCTATTTAATATGTATGATCAAGTCATTGAAATTGATTCTAAAGTTCGTCAAGTATTGAATTTCATTGAGACAGGTAGAAATATTAAATTTTGTTACTAAACAATGTGACTTGCACTCATTTTTTCTTCTGGTGATGCAATCTAGTGATTCAAATATTTACCAAAATTTTCACATGTTGTCAACAGCCGATAAAAGATGCAATTATTCGTATTTTTCCATCTGTAAATCCGTTAATCATTTGTCTACTATCAATTTATCATTTTTGTTATTTGATAAGCTCTGCAAAATTGAAAGTATTGTGGCTAATGATGATATCGTCAGAGCGAATTTGACAATCAGTCGATTAAATGTTGGTATGGCTTATTTGCATGGGCACTATTTGGAAGCACTCATTCAGCAATGGGAATACGTATGTGTACAAAACATCGATTTTAAGAAAATCATTTGTCTCGCGACATATAGGTGCGTACGAGTGTCACCTGGTATGCACGAAAAGTGACACTTGAATTCGTTCAAACAATGATTTTTTGTAATTTATTCAATGCTCGTTCATATAATAAATGGATATGTGATCTTGTATTCAAATCTCTATTTGATGAACAATATGAAGTGCGAATAATCGCATCGACGACTTTTATCAGGCCTCTATCAATGTGGTTACATTCAAGTGAGTGATGAAGATCTGGTAGGATAATATATTTTCTTCTCCTTTTGAAGACATTTTGATTTGTTTATTTAACAAGAAATATTTTCGTTCAATGAGCAAGACCAATTATATTACGAAAATAAATACCAAGAACGTGACATCGATAAAAGATATTGTCAAAAGGCATGGCGGTCAGTATACATTGTGTGTTGATAAACGTAATAATTTTATAGTGAAATAGATAAAGATTCTAATTCTTAATCATTAATCCGAAATCCTTCCGATTGAGATATAAATCTTTATTTTGTGTCCAATGTTTATATGGGTTATACAAGGTTTGTGAATCTACAAATAGAAGAATTTATTACTGATACTTCAAATGATGACTTGTAGTTTAAAACATTTCCAAGAGACTTATTTCTTGAAACTGCTATCTGATAGATATAGAGATCATAGGAGAAAAGACCAATCATGATATGAAGTGTTTCGACTTAGTCTGTTATACTATATGTATAGTGAAAACTTCCGAGCAAATATGTGACGTACCATCATTTCAGGTGTGTTGAGTCTCAGTGCCATTATTCTCTCAAGTCCATATGATATTCCAATATATGCACCAGACGTATTAATGCTTCTCTGTGAACATTCACATGACCCAGATATGATACAAGTGAGTATACTTTTCTAGCTGTTGTTATGTATTAAAAGAAAATGATTTGTTTTTAGAAATCTATTAAAGAATGTCTATCCAATTTTCGTCGTACTCATCACGGTTCATGGCATGAACATCGAGAAAAGTTGACTGATGATCAACTTGTCACGTTGAATGATGTACTCTTTTCTCATAACTATTATGTTTGAAAGCCTTATTTTAAATGAATATCTGGCTTAAACACAAAGAAACTGATTATATGCTCTTGATCATTTCAGTTATTTTCTCTCAATGAATTCTAATGTTTAGTATTTTGTGCCCCTTATTAAGAGCTTGAAAATACTTTCGTGAATTTTTGACCATGTTGACCTCAGTACACACTGCACATTGCTAGAATAAGAGTTTTAATTCATTGTTCCTGTGATTCAGTGAAAGACAGTGTGTGTATGCGATTGAAGAAAAGAATAAAACACATATTGACAATTACAACCACATCCACAAAGAATTAAGATCATCGATCACTCACTGGCTCAGAACATTGAATGTTTCAAGATATTAAAGTGTCTAGATTAATGATATAATAATACTGTTGGAACTCCGAACGGATCATAACAGAGTGGAGACCTTAACTTAATTAACAACGTATTCAAACACTAAGAATAACTTCTTTTCTTGATTGATACTGACTAATTTGAGAATAAGACATTTACGGTACGAGTGTTGTTCTTGTTTCTTCATTCCCTTTTCCTGTTCCTAGATGCTTATAGTAGTAGAAAAGTAAACACTGAAAGCCAAGTCAATTTTGATACTATACTCGTGGTCGATCTCAACATCAACAAATTTCAATAACAAAGTAAAGACAGCAAAGGAGAAAAGTAAACGTTAGTGGATTATAGCGTCCAGCAGAATAACAGGAACCGATGAAAGTTATGAAAAAAAAATACGAAAATTGGGCTTCACAACTAGATATTGTAGAAACTTCACTGGGTTTGTATGAAGCCTATTAATCCTAATCGAAAACAATGCATCCTGTAGATTCTCATGGATCCTATTGGTCTCTAATATATATAGATTCATTGGTATATTTTTGATATAGGCGAACGAAAGTTATGAGCGTCAATTCTGTTAAGGGTTTATTTCATGCGAACAGACTTAACTCCAAAAGAAACAAAATCTTATTGAAGTAACAAGAGATTCAGAGTTAATAAAGAGTACCAAAAATATTTTTTCAACGCTTGACTGAAAAAAAGAGTGTGGCTGTCAATATGAGTGATAGTAAGATCCACACTCCAACCCACACCCTCATTCATGACTTCAATATAGTTGATGCTCTATCGAATAAGGAGATTTCCGTCTCACAATCGAACCGTTGGTATTGGTACGCGAAAAGATTGATCATATTCGAGTCAAATTCTCATTCGCACCGCCAAACTAATACAATTTAGAGTTTCACTAGTTTTAACGCGTCTATAATTTTAAATACAGTAAAACTCGACAAACTTTTTTGAAAAACGTGTTTTCGCTTGTTTTTCTTGAACTACTTTTACTATGTTGAGCATCAACTCATTAGTTTGTGTTTGTTAACNAGCTTTGTAAGAAAAATGATGTGCTGAAACTTGACAAGGTCTTATAGAAAATCTTGAGTATTTCTTGATTGATTCTTGCTGTCAGAGAATTTTAGGAGAACAATTAGGACCTTGACTGAATCTGACGCGTTTCTGATAGTTTTCTTAAAAATAAAATAATGCAAGAAATCGATAGGATCTTGTTTAAATCTGAACAAGATCCTAAAAGAATAATATCTTTCAAGATCCTGGCAGGAAAAATTTAGAAACGTTGAAGAATGAGATTAGGGCGCTCCTAGCATATTAATATCCTCTTAATATTAACCATCTCGCTAAAGACACATAGAAAAGTATATTGCTTAAGATGATTACAACTTAATATACACTCTTTATTTTGAATATCTCTGATTATATTTCAACAAAAACGAAATCTCGATAGTATTTCTAAAACAATGAAGGCATCGAATACATTGTAGTCTTGTAAATGTGCATGTCTACAGCTAAACAGTTCGATAATAAAAAATTCATTCATAAGTCTCAAGCTAACTTTCATCCAGCATTATCTTTTTTCAATTTGTTCCAAATGCCACTTTGGATACTAATGCATTGTCTATTCATATATTAAAACAAAGCTCGTTTTCCTGTAGGTCATGTTGGTATTGTTGATGCACTCCTCGAGCATCGGGCTGATGCACATGTTTGCGATATAAACGAATGGACATCATTGCACCATGCAGTACGATGCAGTTGGAATGCTGACGACAAAGAGCGGCCTCGGTGTATTGAAAGTCTCATTACACGTGGTATGGTCAATATCAATGCTTTGACTATTCGACGAGAGACACCATTGCATATTGCATGCGAATATGGCTCGAGCAAAGTTGTTAAACAGTTGATCAAGTTCGACTGTGATCTATTTGCAACGAATGCAGACGGTTACAATTGTCTCGAAGTAGCGATTATGGCGAACAACGAAGAAGTTGTTCGATATTTGATTGAAAACGACGACTGTTTCGATTTAATGCGCAATTCCCAAATTCGAGAAAACAGACACGGTTGGTGTTCCCTGTTTGCTCGCCAAGGCAAAGTAGACACGCCGATGCGAAAACTCATTCGCAAAATGCCCCAAATGGCTTTGCTAGTGCTCGACAAATGTTCAATGATAGTGGGCACGAAAGGAACAGCTGTACACAAGAACATTTTTGTGTATGAATTTCTAGAAGATCAGTTCACTGTCAACAAGTGGAACGGAGGTAAATCATTTGCATTTTTTTACTAATGTTTGAAGTAATAATATAATTTTTCTTCTTTTCAGACTCATCAGAGAACGTAAAACATAGCGAATTGTACACTGCCAATACGGTCAGCCTCGTCATGAATCATCCACTATTTCTAATGGCTCAGTATGAAGCTCATGATCTTATGTCACATCCTCTCAGTAATTATCTTGTGAAGTTAAAGTTTAAAAAATTCGGCATTTTTCTCTATATCCTGATTCTCTTGCTATATACTGTCTATCTCGGATTGTTTACTACGATTGTACTACGCACACATCATCCAGGAGCATACTATAATCTCACAAATATTGATTTCCAAGATTCTTTGTGTTACAATGTTTCGCAAGCACTTCTTACAGCATCACCTAGTCTTGGCGGTATCAAAACAACGACCGACTATGTTTTGAAATACGTTATGTATCTCGTAATTTGGTCACTTGTCTTCAAAAATATGTTTACCATCATCGAAATCTTGCAAATAAATTTCTTCAAAACGCTGAGATATTGGTTGGAAACTGCTGCAGTTTTAGTGAGCTTCATCTTCGTGCACGATCGAAGCTATCAGACGAATCTCACGTTTCGCTGCCCACTTCAATGGGAATATGGAGCATTTGCTTTACTTCTCAGTTGGTTAACTTTGCTCGGCTACATTCAGTTCATACCCATGATAGGTCTCTATGTTACAATGCTTTTGGTAATTTTTAATAAATTTATGCGATTTTCGGTCATACTTCTCATTCTTATTAGTGGATTTGCATTCACTTTTTACATGATCTTTCAAAATTTCGAGCCATTCCAAAATGCAGGTTACTCTTACATCAAAACAGGTATGTTTAAATAGCGTTGGTCAACTTACATTTATTTCTTATCGTGTTTTATTAACTACCTAGCGTTCATGATATCCGGAGAATTAGGCTTTGACGAGCGTATGCACAGCGAAAACACGAAAGCCTATTATAAGGTGGCATTCCTGGTTTACATTCTGTTTGTTCTTATAATAACTGTTTTTGTGACGAACCTTCTTATTGGTAAGATGCGTAGAAAAGAGAGTTTATCACATACACGTGTATTTTCAGAAGCTTTCTGCTCTTTTACATGCTGCTAGCAAATTTTAAAGCGATTAACCGTGTCTATTTCTGCATAGGGCTAGCCGTCGGTGAAATTCCACCGCTGATGAAGCAAGCTTCGGATAATCTCAACAAATTATTTTATGAGCTTGTTGCCATATGTGAAGTTTTTCGTTACCGAATAATTTGGATTCTCTGTCGAAGTGACGTGAATGATGCCATCGCATATAGTTATCAAGATTTGGACAACAATAAGTGGTATGGACGTTAGGGGCAACGGCCAGTGAAGCGATGTTATGGTTCAGCCCATGATGATGATGATGATGACGAAGATCCGGAAGTGAACACTGAAAAACTACTAGAATAGCAGACATGATGTTTCAGAGATTGAAGGAACATGCAACCTTTGGTTCACCAGATTAAAGCTTCACCCAGAAATGATGACATAAAAATTGATTGACTTCATTTGTCTAACTTTAGTGTTTGCCTGGAAAGAAAAGCTTTCAGAGTAATCCCAGCGGGATTAAAATATAAAACACAATGTAGCCATCCTATTGGAGAATCAAACTTCTGATCACATTGAGTATTTCAAATATCTACTGGACAGACAATCGTACCGACGTGCTCGTTAGACCATATAGAGCTAGAATAACTGACCGTCATCGTCTGTGACATAAGAGAATCCTATTCATTCTGTCAACCTATCCATCGCGATCTGTGACTCTGTTCGGGGCCCCGAAAATCGAATAAATTCTGTCTGTCTGTCACTGGATCATTCGGAAGCTACATAGTCATAAGGAAAGGAGACAGTGAGTCCCGAAATGGCTATGTTACGACTTGATATCGGAGACAGGGGGACGCTGGATCGCACTAGTTGGCGATTCATTCACTTCTTGTCATTTTTTGACTATAATCATCGCGTCGTCGGATTGGAATGAAAGCGGAATATAGTTGGTAATACGCTGATATATTGTTCTTTCACAGAATTTTCCGCGAAGCTCACTCAGAGAAAAATGATTTCAGTATAATCCCCGTGGGATTAAAATGTGAAGCACGACGAATTCCTTTCACTCGTTAAGCAGAGCCCTAGCCACATGGATCATACTATACTTGGGAGCTTTACCAATTCTGTTCTGTATGTCACGGTCTCGGACGGTTGCTAAGTGCTTTTCGTCTGTCTATCAGGGTGTGGGAGCGTGGGTGTGGATGTAAAAGTGAGTTCAATTTACTTTTAGCGACACTCATAGCTCTTGTGTTCGATTTATGTTGGTTCTCATGTTTCCGTCCTCGTTTACTTGATCCTCTAGGACTGAAATAATGAACCAATCCATATATTCTCATGAAATATTAGCAATATATGATGGTTAAGCATTTATGAAAACGTTCGTCACGGTCTATGACGACCTCTGGGGGTCATCTGTCACAGTCTGTGATTGATTGGAAGATCATGCATTGCGGTCTATTATCGTAAGATGATTCAAATCTTCATCGAGATAAACTAAAAACGTTTCTTTTTTCTCTTTATAACACATAACAAGTAAGATCTAATTCGTAATGACTAAATTCATTAATGCCATAAAAAGCTAACACTTTTGGTGACGCTTTAGAACTAGATTTTCATTCGATACCAATAACTGTACAAACTATTTTTTCTTCTAATATGCGCCGCAAAAGTTTAAGATACTTTCTACTTTTGTGTTCTTTTATGAAGAGAAAGAGAGTAAGACATCATTTGGCAGCTATATGTGTTCAGGACTAAGACCTATACAAGCCATCTACTCTTTGTCCAGTTGATTTCTCTATGACGAAACAGGAGTAACTACAATTTGTTTCCAATAAGCAAACGTTCATGTCACTTTTAGTATCCTACCGATGTTATCGTTATTAAAAGAAAAGCAAAATCTTTGAAAAGAGAGTGTGGGTGTGGGTGTATGCACAGATGGAATTGATACCGTTTAGCAGTCGGTAACCAGTAGACCGGTCGTGGCCGGCTGGTAAATAGTAGACCGATCTGTCCGATCTTTTCAGACTAGTATCAGTCGTCAAAAATTGGAGCTGGTTCTATCTCTATAGCAGATATGTGATACAGCTTGGCGCACTAAGTTTTATCACGCAATAAACCAAATTTTCCATATCTAAACTACCCTTTCTCTGGTACTGTGAATTATCGATATATCATGCGTTACTGGTTGACCGGTTCCATCTGTGGGTGTGGGTGTGGGTGTGAGTGTTGGTAAAAAGAAAAGAAAAGAATAGAAAAGAAACCCACATCCTACACTCACACCCTGTTTTTGTTTGACAGCGATGAAACACTTGAATAATTCCTTTCTGTATTTTCTTTCTCAAATATGAAACCGACTTCAGTGAAAGGTAAAGTATTATTACCATTTCTTTCACATTCTGAAGCTGAAAATGAAGGTAATCATCAAGCATCTTGCACCATTACAGAGATCGTGACGAACAGAATCGAATGAAATGAAATTGAATCATGATGCAGCGTGACTGGTATTTCATCTAAATTGAAATTACATCATTTCTGTCACTGAAAGTTTTTCAAAGAATATTTTCGTTTTAACAAAACACATTACCACTCCCTATTTTGATTGTTTTTCTACCCTTATGAAATTGAGTTGAAAACGAAAATACACGAGCGATACGCAGAGAGCACGTGTGTCAAAAGCGTGTGAATATGGGTCTCATATGACTGTGGATGTGGGCGTGAGCATGATGTTGGTGCGGATACAGATCTGGGTATAGTTCGGGATGTCAGATTAGCGTGAATGTAAAGAAGATGCACAGGCATACTCACACCCATTTCCGAAGACTAGTTTGAATTTGACAGAACTGAATGCAAATTGAGTCGAATTTCATCGTGGTCATAAGTTTTCTCTTTGATTAGATATAGAAGAACTCGATTTAGCATGTGATAGATGAAATACTCTCGAGTATACCCCCAAATGCGTGAGTGTGAATGGTAATCAAATTCAAATTCATCGATTATTTGCAATTCGTGCAGGTTTTTGGGATGTAATTCTGATAAAAGTCAGTAAATACCTTCTTTTCCTTGTCATCGTGTCGTATTTTTATGAGTCTCCTAGAGCAGCTGCATATACATAAGCAATGGATCAAAACGATCGAAATTTCCATTTGTGATGCTAGTGGAGATAGAATCGCGGTCACATTGCTGGGTATCTCTTTTGAGTGTATCACCAGCTGGATTCATCTCAGTGAAAACACCTTTCACTTTTGTCAATTCTTTCGTTCACTGCTCACATCGTAACGATGATCGATCTACTTATCGCTCAGGTTTGAGAATATGAATATGATCATACTACTGTTTCTATGCAGTCCAAAGCTTTAGTGTAGTAGAATGATAGAGATCGCGGTGAAGGGACCATTTTCTTCGCGACAAAATGTACTTACGTCAGACCATTAGACGCTTTTTCAAGAACGTATTTATATGAATAATTTTCAAAATATGAGAATCATATGGGATTTAACTTTGCTGACAATGAAAAATTATACAGATATAACTTTAATACGAATTGCGCGAAAATGTGCGAAAATTGACAATCAGACAATTTTTTGAAATTTAGACTTATCCACAAAAAGAAATTTGCACAATAAAAAAGCAGGCAAATCGATCAAGAGAAGTCATCTCTTTTTCTCGGAACAATTGATCAGAACCTATTTATTGCTTTCTTTCGTGTTTATTGTGAAAAGTACAAAAACAGCTTCTCTTGAAACCAGGCTTCGGCTTTGGTCGTAATCGCACAGGCGATATCTTTCGGGTAGATATTTGAATCTTTCATAGTGTCTGATTCTTCTTTGATAATATCATCTGCAAGCCATTTGAGAAACTTTCCGAAGTTTTCTATTTCAACACCTAACTCTTGTTCATATAGATAGTCAAATGCTTGGTGCATGCGATTTTCCGTACAGGCATAGTCGGCAAAGTCATGAAGATTGGCGAATTTTTCCGTGTCAACCGAGGCAAGTTGTCGGATTTTGCTCACCGAATGCTCTTTGCCTTTAACTTTGAATGTTAGAACACCTCGCGACTGAGTCCATTCCGTCCACACAACCCCTTCGCCAACGCCCTTTCGATTGAAGTGTGCGCCGACTGGGCATTGGTGTTCGATTGCTTCAGTGATTTCGACAAGCTTATTCTGAGAAAGTTTTGGCTGATTGAAATCAATGTCAATTTCGTACGTAGGAAAATCGTAAATATTGTAGATTGAGTGTTCAGACCATCGAAGATTTGACCAATCTTTTGGATCGAGCCAGAGTGGAGGATTCGAGTCTCCGACTCTGACCTTGAAGATAACGAACATTTTCGAGAGACCACAAATGGCTATATTTCTCTGAATATTTCCACCGCACCACTCACCATAAATAACAATAGGATTTCTACGCTCGTAATGCTTGCGCACGACTGGACAATCATGAAGAATTCGTTCCGTAAGAAAACTTTTCGCTAATGGATATACAGGGTGTCTCATAATTATAAGACCCCCTACTAAATTTCCACAAAAATAAAGATTTCCTTAACTAAAGAGGGTTTCATTTCCAATCTAACGTCATACCTAAAGACATCTAGCAGTACTCTATCATATACCATATTAGTTTCAATTTAGTCAATTACCATTAATGAATAAATTTTAATAATTTCAAATCAATGCGTCTCATAATTATAAGACCCCCCTCCNAAGTAAACCAAATGGTATTCCAGAAACGCTAAGAATAATTAATTGTGGAATAAGCATACGACGAACTTGTGTTCTTAAATGATTATGAGTATTGAAAGATCTATTTGAGTGAAGGTTTCGAATAATACCACGCGTAAATATAATGATTATAGTAATTGGAGCGATTGTATATGCTATAGGTGTTAAAAAGTAGTCATTGATTTTTGCTAGGGGACTATCTATAAAAACACAAACACCATTAACACTACTGCTAATAAAGATTATTGGGATATAGATAATACTCCAGAAGATTACTGTACCAATAATAGCAAATCGAGCGATTCGTATTGAACTCCAACGATTACGAAAATAAGCTTTACGACATGTACTAGCATATTGATCAAATGCAGCCCAACATGGAAAAGAAATAGTTGCTACTGTTGTCGAATAAAATAAATAACGATGTTCTCGACAAATGATATCATTAGTATTGTATACACCTAAACCAAAACCCTCGACAAGTATACCTTGTAAATAGACAGATGGAAGATGCAAAGCTGTCATGATCGCACCAGCTAATAGATAGTGAATCGTTGGATTACGCACAAATGAAGGATGCTTTATAAAGATGATTATAGTTAATAATGCTCCAATAGTGCCAATGATTACTATTGGTATAGCAAAAACATAATTGAGCCAACGTGAAATTATATTGACTATTTCTGCTGTAGATGACATTTTCGTTCAATATTACTATAATGTTTGAATTTATGATACTTCTCATATATATGATCATCTTTTAATAATGGATATATATAATGCATCATTTTGCCATAGGAAAACATTAGATTTAATAATATGATAATGAAACCCACTTCAAGCATTACCCAAGGCAAAAACATCAGAAAACATTGCAGCTGACAGCTAGGATTTTTCACTCTCTGTAATATTAGACGACACGATTAGTAGAGCTTTAGCACATAGTGATGGATATGATCCTGATTATATCTCATAAAATGCACTAGATGCTACGGTTTTGTAAATTGCAGTTGCTCAAATTGTCTACCCTGACGGACAATCTAACGGTCAAAACAGTGTTTAAACATTTCAATATGAAAATACTGTGAAAAATGTTTAATCGGTGACCAAAAAAAGTGTGAAAATAGTTTAGGGTCGATATTTTTTTAATATTTTTATGATGTTCAAACGATTATAGTTGTTGAAAATTTCGCCATTCACCCTTTTTTTGCGACTAATCAAGCATTTCTCATGTGTTAATGGCTTTTGTAGGAATGGGAGTTAGTAATTAGCACATATTTCGTATAAGCGATGAAATGACAAACGTACAAAGTGCTCGTAACGTCCCTTTCTGGAAGTTTATTTCGTAAAGCATCACTATTGATCGACAACTTATCGAATAGCATCTTTTTCCATAAGAGACGCGATCAAGCTTTTTGTTTTGAACAGGAATCAATAGTAAACTGGCTGTTGTCTCCAACCGTACAAAACAAGTTAGTCGATAAAAATCAATCCATAATGAAGTGGTAGTATAAGAACAGTTTTGAGAAGCACAGTTTGGCGCCCTCATATAAGTGGAAAAATTATTTTCTCTACAATATTACTTCCAAGAAAAAAAAAATTTCTCGTCGTTTCTCCAGAAAAACAAGAAGAATGTCTATACTATAAATAATCATCCGGATATGATTTATGACAACGCAAGGTAGGTGGAAAAATATTTTGCCTAAAACATAAATTATAATTTAACCCTGTGGTGCCGGGATGGACTTTTTTTGAAAAAAATGATTTTTTTTTCTTTCAAAAAATGTCTGGAACAAATTTTATTCCGTCGACTGTAGGAAGGGTCATATCAATTAAATTGAAGTTGTTTGCTTGTGGCAGATAAAAAAAAATGCTCAGTAGGTCAAAAGGATATTGTCTTTTTGGGTCAAGGGCAGGAGTTTTTGAGAGAATAACGATATTTCCTAAAGGTTGACGGAAGTAAAGCGGGGTCGGGAAATCTGAATCTGTAATGGGCTTTCCGGAATTGTTCGATCGACTTTTTTTCCGCATGATTTTTTTCTGAAAAAAACTGAGTTCTCAAAAAAAAAGAAATATTCATTTCCAGTGTAATAGTTTTGCAGGAAAAACACGATTTTTTTTATAATAGAAATTTTTCGTGAAAAAATGAATTAAAAATTTTGAAAAAACCGACTTCAGATTTGGATTTCCCGACCCCGATTTACTTTCATCAACCTTTACAAAATGTCGTTATATACATATACATACATTGTCATGAACTTTAGGAATAGATTTATTTTTTTTTTATTTTTATACATGAATTATAGTTATATATTCCTTCGACTGTAACTGTTCACGTGAATCCTAAATAGCCTCTAAAATATACTTTTCGAGACAGTTTCTCGTTGTTTATAAGATATTCCAAATCGATTTTGAAATCATTTCTTTTATAATAACTATGAGAAAGAATAATACAGAATTAAAAGACATTCTTTGTGACAACCTTTGAAATTAAAACATGAAACAAACTTCGCGATCTTCATAGATTTGATGTTTTTCAAATCCATGGATAAAAAGCAACATTTTTATCAAGCAAATATAGTGGATTTGTTGTTAAATCAAAATCATGCAATGAAATCGATGAAAATCTCCATTGTAATCAATGAATTTGAACTATATGAATTTACTTGTCCGCTTCACCTTTTTGATAACCTTTTTTTTCATTTTTTAAGTGCTTGGGTACAAAAAGATTCCTTAAAACCTTATATTTTAAGTTGAGCATTGACTTTGATTGCTATATGTTCATCTAGATATATTGAAGTTAATTGGCTTGACATTGCAGTTGAAAGTAACGGAATTATATGAATATTTCATTCTTTTCTTCTGTTCTTGCTTTTTATTGCCACATGCTCGACATTCAAGCTGACTAAATCACACGTCTACACATGTGAATTGCACAACACTGACTCAATGGTTCGACATCAGTTTATATAAATCAATGATTCGATGCAAACTTCCATTTCATGAAAAATCAATTACATACAATGGATCGTTCAGACATTTCATTGATTTTACGTGAACTCAATTTAAATGAAAACTCTGTGGCAAATATTTATAACTATGGCTCATGGGTCTATGGTACTAATACACAGACATCTGATCGAGATCTTATGATTGTAACTCGATCGCGTGATAAAACATCATTAGAGTTCGACCCTGATTTCGATTATTTTCATCAATTTGAATTACATAAATTATGGAATAAATACGACGTTTGCATTCATAGTGTTGAAAATTTTGAAATACTTTTACAAAAAAATTACTTATTAGCTATTGAATGTATATTTTTACCTGATGAATTTAAAATCAAAGAAGAAATTGATTTTCGACCAATTTATCTTGAAAAATATTATAATAAGTTTCGATTAAAAACAGTTGCACTTTATGAAAATCTTACAGCTATGAATATGTTTAAATCAAATAATAATTCAAATTATCCAAAACGTAGTTCAACATCAAGTCAATCAGACAAAGATTATTTGTTCAAGAATTTATTTCATGGTTTTAGATATTTAGATTTTGCTGAACAATTAATTCAAACACGTTCAATACATGATTATAAACGTGTATCACATATATTTAGTGAAATGAAAGACATACGTGGTGATCCAACAGATGATTCAACTATGGACACGTAAGTTTTGAAGAAAACACGCTAAATCTTGGTTCCCAAAAATGAATTATTTTCTTTTTTTTTAGTGTTTTCAATTTTGTTGATAAGTTAAGTACTGAATATAAAGCAAAATTAGATGCACTTGTAGCGACAAATCTTGTCAAAGGTACATTCGAAGCACATGTTACATTTGATTGTTCACATAATACTGAACAAGTTGTTGAAAAAATGAAAAAAACATGTGACAATACAAAATATAAAATTCTACTTATTGACTCGGATACCCAGCAACTAGAAGATGAACATATACAATTAACAATATCATCATCTCATTCTGGTGAATATCCATCAATTGTTAAACAAATTGAAGAAGAAGTACATGAACATTTTAACCAATTTAATATTATACGTATTAAAATTAAATCATTAGCGTCAAATGAAGGTGTACCACAAACAGATATTGACAAAAGATTATTTTGGTGTCAAAAAACAAATTATTTTGAATTTCATTATAAAATATTGGTGAAAAAAGGTCATGGGGGAAATAAATTAAACAAACTTCGAACCATCTGTCAATCAAATCGTAAATTTCGTTTACATGTATCATTTAATGTATTTAAACAACTAGATGAAAAACATTCTCATTATATGGTTATAACACGTTTATTTGATGTTGCTCGAGAGAATGCATTTAAAAGTAGTGATGCAATTGTAGAATATTTAACAAAAAATAATTTTCCACCACTAGAAACTGTTAGTGAATTTATTGTTTATGATACACATATGGAACTTGATAAGGGATGGATATAAGCAATTGAATAGTGATTTCTTTTATCACTGATGACAGGAATTTTTGTTTTTCACTATTTGAATCTTAATAAATGAACTTCTTTTATGTATAATACTCGTATGATAGTTTACTTACGAACCTCAATACGACAAAAAACCTAGGAAAATTTAACATTCCTTAATGTTTTGGTATGAATACGAATATATTTTTGTATACTTTCTGCTGATTTTGATGGATACGCTGCAATTTTTGCTAAGTTGGCAAAATAAAGGATGGATCGAAAGTTTTGAGACAAAATGTTGGTTCATTTTTTGTTCATATGAAAGTATTTCAAAAGAATCAAAAACTATGAGTTAGAAGCAGAATTTTGTGTTCTTTTCGAATATGGGCTCAGAAATTTTATATTTATTGTTCTACAGAAGAAATGAAACATTCTTTGAAAGTCCCAAAAATTTAGTTTGGACAGAAATATTTTCGTACAGTTTCTGTTGGAGACCGAAACTCAACATTGAAACTTTGGTTCATATATATGATTGTAGAGCAAATTTTTCTCTACAAAATGTGCTATTTCATCTTTCGATAAAACATCAAAACTTTTGTTTTACTATCATCATCATCATCTTTGAAAAAATCGACTTATTGATTGAAACCCGTTTAATGCCGAAATAGCTTCTGAAAAAAAGTTTATGGGTGTGGGGTTGGGGTATCAATAAACGAAAGACTTAAACCCACACCCTCAGGATTATCAGAGGCAATATCAAATAAATGATATCATTTGCCATTGTTTAGTTGTCACTTATTTTCAACGTTAATAATTAATCATTCCATGAAATGCTTATCCTTTCGTATCGTGGATCATTTTTCGATATACCGCGCGCTTTCCACACAGTTGGCGTCTCGCCAACAATGTTATTACGATACGGAGACTGTCCAGCATGTTCATTGTCACAACCATGTACCGAACCGCATTCATCAATGATCTCAGCCGTTGTTGTCTTTCCGTTTCCATGTATCGTAATCGTTTTCTCACGTTGACTACACCGATTAAACCCATCCTGTTGGCAAAACGACAACACGCTGTGTGTCTAGATTTACACCATGTGAAGAAATTTTCTGTTGCATAAGGTACTAGAAAAAAAATCATTTCTGTATGCTCTGTGAAAACAAACAAAATGCAACAATTATTTAGTGTTTTACAATACACTGGCGGATGAACACGTTCCATCACCATAATTTGACGATGAATCACGATTGCCTTTGTCATTTACAAAAATCAACGATCAATCATAATCGTCATATGTCGAGCATGAATCTCCATGACAATGGCCAATGCATGTATACGATGCACTGCATACAGATAACAAAGAAAATCATGCGCTTAGATATTGTTGACTCGAAAAACCTAGAATAGAAAAAAAGTATCGAAACAACTGCCAGAAGTATTATTAGTCGTATGGAGGCGTAAATTTGGCGAACTGTTGCTTGTCGAGAGTGTTAATGACTTAGGAGATAGTGCCGATGAGTTTGGAGTATATACACGAACAAAATGCAAAAGTTTTACAGGAGATAAACAAAAATTTTCCAACATTGAAGATGGAACATTAGTTCTCATACATATATGTGGCATAAGGATAGATTTTAAAGAAATGATATCTTCATTTAAAAATAAAATTAATAGTTTTTGTACGTCATTAACATAAATTTAACGAGTTTCATCGCAAAAGTAAAACACTGAATGTTTTACTAATGTTTTCCTGCAAAATAAAAGTAAAGCCTGTGATGAATGATAAGTCGCACACTTCTGAGATGAGTCTTCACATCTAACGTAGAAAGAGAAAATGAATGTTACTGTTCTTTTTTATTTATTTGACAATAACAATATGCTGTTTTGTTACAAAAACCAATGAGACGTAGATTCAACAAACACATTTAGAAAGAGATCCTCTCTGTTAGCTACACAATTTTTCATTAATAGTCGTATGCATCTTCTAAAATATTAGAGTATTCGAAAGCAACTGTGGCGGCGATGTAACAAACTTTCGTCAAATGAAGAAAGTAAGAGCATCTATTTTCCATAATAATAAAACTGACTGTTACTTTGGTATCCAAGAAATATCTTATAATCTAAAGTGAATGTCAAAAAAAAAGTATGACTAGACTATGAGAATGGGACCAAGTTCAAAGCAATAAGAATCAACAAGGTTAGAAGACAAATTAATTGACCAGGCAATTAAAACGAGATAAGAGTAAAAGAGAAATCATTAAATATGTGGATGACAAACAAATTGAAAAAGAAAAGTAAATCACTCTAGAATAGATATGCACTGTCCTTGTATAAGACCATGCTTTGAAACAATTGAGACATCTTATTAAAATGTCCTGTTAGTTCGTAGAAATCTTTTCAACTGTTCTCATGAAGAATGCGTATTGCAAAAAGCTGATTGCTATCAAAAACTACCTTTAAAATACTAAATTAATAAATAAATAATTCTGAAAAAAAAGTGATTCCAAATAGAATGTCTCCAAAAAATTAGCAATATGCCGAGACACTGTATAAGAGCATAATCTTTTATTCTCAAATAATGGTTTAGGTGACAGCAGTCGAAATGATGACTATGAGTAGATTGAAACAAAGCGACTAATAAATACAAATGTGTCACTTGTGTAATCAAACAAAACCGAGGTAAATATCATGTGCATCTATTCCTCTTACGACGCGATCACTTTTGAACACGCATTGACAAAACGCATCATAATTATATGTAATGTCATCTATTCACGTTGTTACGTTCTAATGTTGACTGCACAAAACTTCTCAGCGCAGCTCCTACCGGGACTAAAATGTACAATTCACATGAGAATACGGTACGAGAAAAAGAGAAAATGTGAGTTTTGAGCTTCGTTAGAACTTTTTTTTAACTGAGTTTAATTTTTTGCACTTCAAATATTAGAAAAATTGAAACTTGCATAAATCAAAACGAAATCCGATGTTTCAAAATTCGTTTTGCTTAGTGAGTGCTGACAAAGTGAAGCGAGAACATAAATGGAAGACAGACCTTGAAAACATGTGAGTGACAATAATTTATTTCATTAATAAAGCAAGCACATTTTTTTTCACTAGTTCTTTTTCGATTTTCTTAGAAGAGAAAATAAATTAGTTAGAAAAATCTATATTTAAAGATTATTTTTACAATAAAATTTTCTTTAAGAGAGACAGAGAGAAGCAATTCATTTTGGATTAAAACTTGGACTCACTATTTTTGTAGGCAATACGGCTGTTGCTGATCACACAACTGCTTCCCATGAACAATGAACAGAACTCCATTGAAAGGTGTAGATGTGAGTCTTCTCTTCGATGACAACCATACTCACAACTACACATAAGTTGTAGTTTTCTGCTATGGTTACTTATTTTTAACCCTTTGGCGGTGAAGTCCGTAATTTTACGGTTTCACAATTGAGTTAAAGAAAAAAGTCCTTAATTATACTTATTTCTTTTTTATTATTTGAAAATAAATCAGGTATATCTTCAAATCAAGACTCAATAGAATAATTATGTAATTAAACAATACTCAAAGTATAATGAATTTTGATAATAAAATTTCATTTTCTTTTCTAAAAAAAAGCAAACTCTCCCGTCAAAGAATTAAGCATCTTATTAAAAAGTACATCCAATGTTGAACTGATCCAATAAATATTTATTTCTTACCAGATGAATAAAACTTAGAAAGATACCGAGCATTGAAAGAACTTCATCACAATTCAGTCAGGAATATTATATGAATAATTTTTAGTATTATTTACATCAGCTTATGTATTAAAACAATATTCACCAAATTTTCTCTTCCTTTTGTTGAATTTGTTTTACATGACGTTTCGTCAATGATGTTGATGTTTTCAAACTAGCTTTAGTATAAAATATGCATTAGATAAAATAAAAATACATATTTAGTACACAAACATATACATACGTATATTCTCTATTTTATTAATAATATAACAAACAAGACGATAATGCTGAACAAAGTTTAGTTTTTAGATTTGGTTCGCTTTTTCCACTATTAATAATTTAAAGAAAGTGTTTATGTATTAATACATGTATATGTTTACTTTATCTTATGCACGTTTTTTCTAGCACAACTAGTGTGAAAAAGTCAACATTCTTGATGAAATGATACGTAAGATAAATTGAATAATAGGAAGATAAATTACAAATACTAATTCAATTCAATAATCTTCTTTCCCTCAAGTCATAATATCAATATATATTTTTAATAGAGATGAACAAGTTACATCTTTCATATTGGATATAGTCTATGAGCGAAAAAACCAACTCAATAATGAACTACTCCAACAACTTTCAAGTCAAGCTAAATA
>CAJNSZ010000120.1:221352-246368 GCA_905329745.1 Rotaria sp. Silwood2
AAAGATTAGTTTATTATAGATATCTGATTAATGTGTGAAAGAAAATGTATGTGCTATTGAACAATTTAAAACTCGTCTTTTAGCTCGAGCAGGAAAAGTAAAGAGATAAACAATTGATAATGAGAATTTTGTTTGTGATTAGATGATGAAAGGAAATATTATTGATCAAATATTTAAATTGACTCAAGATCATTTAAAAGACAAAGGATATGTAAATTTCATTTTAATAGAAATAAAAAAAATTTTGAATTATTTTTGCTTTTTTTGTTTTTAGGATTCGAAAAAATTGGATTCAATCAAAGATGAATTTATACAATTAATGAATAATCTATCAGATAATAATGAATTTGTATAGAATAATAAATTCTTTTCATCTTCTTTTCTTTTTCAATTATGAGAATTTAGAATAAATTAGATGATGAGAAAAAAGCAGGTAGAATAATAATTATTAAAACATTTGATTTCTATATTAATTATAAATTAGGTTTTATCCAAGCAAAACTTCAAAAAATGATTTTGGATAAATATGATAATGATCCGGTAGATTATTTTTCAATAGTTCAATGTTTAAAAAGTTTTTTTTTTATTAGAATGTACAAACTATTGTTGATAAAACTCGATCTTCTACTTTACCAATCATGCGAAGTCATATTGAGAAATTAAAAGCTAATCAAGGTGATCAGAAGGCAAATCTTGATGAAGAAGTTCAATCATATCCAACACGACAACAAGAACAAAGAGATTCTATAAAATCTGAATCTAATATGATTTCAAACGTTCATTCGTCTCATCAAAGAACGAATATATTGAATTCAGACTATAATACAAATCCTTCAATAACAAAAGTAATTTTATCATCTCTTCGAATCAAAATTCAATGATACCTTTCATAAAAAGAAGCTCATTGATTTAGAAAATTACTTGTTTTAATTAGTCATGATTTTCTAAATTCAGAATTTTCGCTTGTCAGAAAATGATTAACTAGATAATTACTTGACACTTTTTATAATTCAATTTTAACTACGTATTATTTGTATATCAATTTGAATAATATATTTAATATTCTTATTTAGTATACTCGTGATAACTTCAATGAAAAAGATCAACAGAGAAACGAACACAAGCAAAGGCTTCATCGTTCTCGAAAAGAGAATAATTATGATAGGTATCATTTTTGTTGTTGTTCTCTTATAAATCTTTCTATGATCATATTCTAGTCAACAGATATCGAATACCATTATTCCATTTACTGGTAAATAATTTTTCTTCTTTGATAGAGGAAAAACATTTCTTTTATAGGTTGTGCTGATTATGATCCATATCGAAATTATGAGCAATATAAAGCAAAACGTTTACATAACAATAAACAAAAAAATGTCTATTAAATGTTGTTTGTTTTGTTTTTATGAGTTAATAAAGAAAAATTTTTTATAACGAATCAACTCGACATACAATAACTAAAATATCATCTCTTCCATTGGCTATATATCCTGAAATAAAATAAATTGATAAATATTAAAAAAAGAATAATAATAATAACAACTATACCTTCAACAGCTTGGCTCAGAAGGTCATCAGCTAAATCTTGTAGATGCTATGATATAAACAAAGAAATTATTATATATATGGTTAAGATAATTTAAAGAGACACATTACTTTATGAATATTTCGTTTGACAATTTGATGTAACTGATCATTTTTAATTACATCCCATAAACCATCTGAAGATAAAATTATGATATCATCTTTTTGAACTTCAACTGTATCCAATGAACAATCTCGTAATACTTCGCTAAAAATTAAAAATCATATAATATCGTATTCAAATAATAACTAAACATGGTTGATTCTCTTGAATACCTATCTTTTTGTACTTAAAAATTATTCTATCAAGAAAAATATCATTACAAAAAATTGTAAAAAAGATAAATCAGTTTCTTATTGATTCGTTTCGAATTTTTTTTTTAAACAGTTCATTTAATTACTTGTCAAGGTTTTGCATGAACCTCAGCAACTTCAATCCAAAAAGAAAACGAGCTGAGTTTTTTTGACTGAATATCCGATTAACAAAAGCTGGTGAAATTTATTATAAAACTTTGAAGTAATTTTAAGTACAATCTATTTCAAAATATTATGTGCTCTATTGTTTTTTGAATAAATTTTGATAGGAACATGATAGAGACCTGTGATTTTCACCATTCATGAGAAAAGATGTCAAAGCATCGAAGTATATCGAAAATTCGATTGGTCAGCAATTGACTGATCAAATATGACCATTCGACTGAGCACGGTTAATTGTCCCCTGTCTAGTTGCTTTTTCAAGTGATCTCATATTAATCAGCTGAAATCGAGAGTCTCATAACTCTTGAATGAAACAGATAAGGAATGTCGACCTTGTATAGATCAAAAGCGAAGAACTTTTTCTATCTATTAGTTCTATTAAAAGTCTAAATCAAAAGTCAAACAGCTTCAGAATATCGTTTTCGAAAATCTTCATCAAGAACTTACCTAATCGATCAATTGCTGATCAAACAAATCTCGGTATAGTTTGATGATCTAGGATTTTCTCTTTTGAATAGTAAAAACTACAGATCTCTACAATGTTCTTATTAAAAATTTATTGAAAAAACAGTCGAACATATTATATTTTTAAATGGATAGTAATTGAAAATGACTCTCAAAGTATGCTGTCTATTCCCTAGAATGTTAACATTTTTTTTTTCACTAACTTTTCATTAATGAAGCATGGTAAACCAAATGAACCATTAACAGAAAATAATTGTCTTGGTCCAAAACCATTTGAACTCATCGTAGATTTTGATCGACAATAAATTTCATTATTTCGATAAATAACAAAACCACTATCACCAATATTAAGTGATGTCAATTTATTTTCTTGTTTATCAAGTGCAAATAAACATAATGTACTACTACCTATATAAATACATATGATTTATTTTTCTTTATTATAAAAAAAAAAATTAAATCTTAAATAGTAGCGAAGCCAGAAGATAGCTGCAATGGACTTAGTCCTTCCTAAAAATGTTTACCTCGAACACGACTTGCTTCAACTTGTTGCATAGCTGAAAGAATAAGTCGTGGTAATTGATGTGGTTGAATATTAGATTGATGAAGAATATTTCGACAAGCAGCAAGAATAGCTTGAGAAAAATCAGCTGGATTTATACCAAATGAACGATTTCCACTAGCACCATCAGCCAAACCTTGATTAAATTTATTATTTATTTAATTACTTTTTTGTTCATTTAAATAAACTTACCAACAAAACAATAATCATGATTTTCAACAATCATTCCAGCATCATCACCAAAATCACCATTAGTTAAATTTAAATTCGATAATGGTAATTGACCACGCATAGATTTTGATGCTCCATTAACAGCAACACGTAAATGTAATTTTGTTTTTATTGTTGGTGGATATATTCTTTCATGAATAACTTGTCCATTCGATACTTGATAAGTACATGTACGTGATGATTTACGTTTGAATGATATTGGATTATTTTTATCAGTAATTTTTTCTTGTTTATTATCAGTATATGCTGTAACACGTGTATTATATTGTTTATTTGATAACCATATTTCATCATAAATTATTTTTGGTTCAATACGAACTGATGATGATGATTTTGTTTGATATTGACGATTATTTTGTGGATAAGTATTTTCTTGACTATTTTGACGAAAATTTGAATAACGAACAAATTTACGTGTTAAACTATAATAATAATAAATGTTAGAAAAATCAAATATTTAAATAAAAACGTTTGTTTACAGGAAATTCTCAATGCTATGAGGCTTTTTTTTTTTTCAAAGATGCTTAAACTATCTTGCTTATGTTAGGATTACAAATAATGTTTTACTCTATTCATTTTACTTTACATAAATTAATTGTATAGGTCATTTCAGGCTAAACGGGACACATACGTACAATGTTTGTCAAGAATATAAAGATGTGTACGAGATCAAGTCTTGCTGTTCTCGACTTTACATAAAGTCTGAAATACTCCCTTAAAAATCTTTTATTTTGTTTTTTATTTGCTTGAAAATAACTTAGAAGAAATAAAAATTCTAACTTTACATTTTGAATTCTAATCTTTAAGATGTCTACGTCGTATTCTTATGTCGATTTCGATCTTCTTAACGACAGTGAAAAATCTAGACGTTAAGATTCATTTGAAATCATCTAATTTATTATGATATTGATGTATATTAGATTTGTATGTGTGTCTATCCGATCACGAATAGTAATTATATTGCGCTTAATATCAATCTGCTTGATCTGCAATTTATTACCAAATTTATCTTTGAATAGGTTAAGGATCAAACGAGTTATATTTTAGGACAAGTTCTAAGTCTTTGATTTTGTTCAAAATTCACCTATTTGACTTATCAAAACTTTTTGCTTGATTTCTAAAGCAATGAGTTAGGTAATATTACAGCGAACTTGTACTTTCGTAGAGCTTTCTTTATTAAATCAACATAAGGATTTTTTTGACTTCTATTGTTGGCAAAAACATATATAAAAAACAGTGATCAAACGAAAATATTTTATGATTTTGAATACTTTCTCATATATTTTCGTGTAATTAATCTTGTAATAAAATATCAAGGATGACTACCGTAACTGTAACCATAAATATACGTTAAATATAAAGTAAAAAATCCGCTTGTGAAATATTTTAAAACAAAAACAAAAATCGAAAACTTGTTATAAAAAAAATCAAATATAAAGCAATGCTATGCAAATTAATTGAAAATGAAAGAAATGTTTATTGAAATATTGAAAACTTATTATTTAAGACTATTATACCAAACACTTAAATCGTGAATAGTCCGTGATGAATTCCAAAAATTTCAATTCATCTACCAGATTCGATGATCAACTTCAACAATCATATAAACTTTCTAAATGGTATATTTGTATAGATCTCAATACATTTCTTTAACTAGAACGAGCTAATAAAGAAATTAGTAGTTTGCTTAATTTTCTTAAACTTGCAATGCTTTGATCTGTGAGCCACGTTTTTGTGAATCTCGATCTAATCTGATGAAGTTAGAGATATGCGGAATCGGGACTATGGGCAAAAAAATATTATCCCAGCTCGAATTAAAGATTTATAGCTTAATATTCTATAGTTTTAAGTGAATTATCTTCTAAATCATCAATCAGAACATAATTCAAGAGACGAATATTGAAGAATTTTTTTTCAGACATGATACGAATAAATCCCGGAATCGTTTTCTTTGGGTCAGAATTCATGACCAAAAAAACTTGGTCTCGCACATCTCTAGGCTAAGTCTATAACCAAGATTTTTTCAACCATATCTAACATCCTTCGGCTACATAATCTGATGAAGGATCAAGGTTTCATCCTTCTACTGACTGTTCTTAGAAAATAATCAATCTAAAACTAAACAATAGCTAAGACGTTCCATCTCAGTAGGCTTACGTCAGTCCTTTTCTATTCAGATTAGAATCAAAATACAACTCGGTTCGCAAATTAAATCTGAATATGAACCAGAATCCAACTAAAACTTTGAGTCCTACACGACTCGGCCGAATTCAAGCTCTAAAAGGAATTGCAATGCTCTACTCCGCCATACTTTTCAAGAGAATAATTAATTACATCATTATAAATAAATGATGAAAGCGAAACATAAAAATTTATTGCTGTAAATTTCTAAATTAATATTTTTACTTACGATTGTTCACTACTAGTAGTTGAATCATGTTTATAATTATTCTGTGTCATTTTTTGATTTCCATTTTCCATATATGTTCTTATAATCGCATGAAATTTTTTACTTTTTGTCGCTTTTGATTGATCTTTATGTTCATAAAGAAATTTTTCTTCATTATCATTCATTATAATCTTTCGTTCTTCTTCGTTATATCGTGATAAACCTTTTGTTCGACTCATCGAATATTAAAAATTTGACCAATTCGCCCTTGTCCGCTCTCTTTCTCTCTCGTTTTCTCTTTCGTTCCCTTATCGAATGAATATGCATACACAATCGAAAAAAATATATGAACCTTTTGCGCTTGATCGCGCACACGTATATAGATACGTAAAAGTTTACATCATCGATTTATAACAAAAAAAAAAAGAAACTACATATAAAGGACAAAGAAAAAGAAGAAAAAAAACCGAAATAACTAAACTTCTTGACGTAATGACATATCCATATGTGTCCATCGAATCATGTAGTAGTTTTTCTTTCCTATAAAATAAAATTAATTTTTTTGTTTTTGTTATTAATTAGTAAAATTTTGTTGTTTCTTCTTACCAACACGTAATACAGTAATCTTATTTGGTAATATATGAATACCAAAAACGAGTACAGCATGAGGATTTGATAATTTTTTATGATTAACATAAACACCACCATCATTAATGACTTTATGTGCAACTAATTGATTTGAAAAACATTTAGCAGACATACATACATCGAGTAATGTAAGTTCTAAAGAACACAAAAATAAATAATGAATAATTAAAAAATAATAACATCGTTAATAATCGATTTGAAATTTTATCATTATGAAAATGTTTACATTTAAAATTCTTACTCTACTGATTTATTTAACATAATTATAATGAAAAAAAACTTATTTGTATTGTTAGATACATCATCAATACATAACAGAGATCCGATCGATTTGGCTCGGTTCCAAAAAAAAAAAGAAGACGAACCGATCCCATCTATAATACTTGTCTAAGGTCTATCCTCTTCTGATTCCGCTACATTAATAATACCATGTATCTACGGATTGACAAGTAGAATAAAATCCTTTCACTGCATTAAATACTAAAAGCTACAATATTTAGAATAGTTGGAATCTACAATAGAAATCTTATGAGAGAATCTCTTGTGATGTCAAATCGAAATTTTACTGGATTTTTCAACAAAAAAAAGCTTTGGCCACGTGGAAAACCAACTTTTGAGTTTCGACTTCAAATTTTGCATGAGATTAGATCATTGAACAAATTATAACTTTTTTTTTACTGATTAAATGAACATCGTATAGATTAAAAAGCGAGTTTACACCTTGAGAGGTATCCTCATTGGGTTTCTAGAATGCTTTGGAAGATTCTAGAAAATTAATTTTTTTTTGTTATTTACCTGGATTAAGTGGCATTTGAATCGTTGGTACACTAACAGATAAACCATCGATTTCTTTTTCTGTTAAATTATGAAGTAAATCAATATTTTGTGCAAACATTGCTTGAGTACTACGTATAGCTGATTCAAGTCCTTTTTCTAAACATAAGAAGAAGATTTCTTTTAGATGTTGTCATAAAATATTAACCTCCATGAACTAATAATGTTATTTGTTTAGCTAATTTAATTTGAGCAGCATATTCATGAGGTTTTGTCTTAAATAGAAACACAAAAAATTTTATGTTAAAATATTTAATTATTTTAATTATACTCGATGTATTTCCATAAGTTGTTGAATTTCATTTAATGAAAGAAAAGTAAATATTTTTAAATATTCTTCTACTTTTGAATCAGATGTATTTCGAAAATGCTGAATATATATATATATAAAAACAAAAAACCCAAATTAATTATTTTAATTGAAAAATAAAACTATTAACTTGATAACATTCATATGGTGTAGAAAGATTTTCATCAAGCCATAATGCATTTCCAACACTTTTACCTAATTTTTCACCACTTTCATTTGTTATTAATGGTACAGTTACACCTATTTATATCAAAAGAAAAAGAAAATTCGATTCGAAATAATATAAGTAAAAGAAAAAAATACCATAACTATCTTCTTCGAAATTTGTCATACGAGAAATAAAATCATGACCAGTTCGCATATTACCTATTTGATCAACACCACCAAGCTAAAATAAGTATAAACTGATTATTAGACTTTAATTAAAAAAGCTGAGAGTAGATAGTTAAAGTACATAGGCTAGTCAAAAAGTTCTCGTAATAGTACTCTAAAATTTCACCCTGATTAATTTTATTCCTGATGTTGGCCTATTCTAGTAGTGAAATCTGTTATGTGTTAAAATATTAATACGAAGTTTTACAAGTGTCTATTATGACAAATCTTTAATCAATTTTTTTAACATCTCTGTTCTCAGATGCACAAAACGTTGTATTCGCTTATATGTAAAAACTCGTTGGTTATTAGGTTTAAATGCTATACAGATTCATGATGAATTAACTGCTGCTTATGGACAAGGTATTGTTTCATATAGTACAGTTGCTCATTGGATTGATCGATTTTCAAGTGGACGAGAGTCGTTGGAAGATAATCGTCATAATGGTCGTCCAATAATTGTCATTACTCAANCAATAGAAGTCAAGTGTTTATAGGAAAGATTTGCCAGGATAATTTTGATGTCCACACATTCTAGGATGACTCATCTGTCTAATTCACTTTTTGAAGTACACATAACTCTCGGATTTAAATCAGAGGTTTCCACATTTATTTTAGTGTGTTTACGCATCTTTTTTCAGAATACCTTCATTTCTGCTTTCTTTAATTAATTGACTGAAAATGATCGTACTTACAACCGAACTCGAACTTTTGGGCTGAGTATATGCCTAGTCCTCGTTTTAAACTGTCAGACTTCTCTTTCCTCTATGGCCGAATGGCTATGTTGTTCGACATGTATCCGCAAGGTAGTGTGTGCAAAACTGAGTATCAATGACCCTGGACAAGTCACTAACAGCTGTTTGTCTTGGATAACCTGTTTAATAACATGTTGACTAAGTTGCAATATACACTTGCCCTCATAATTAGTCAGTGAGTGTGGGGGGAAAGCTTGAAGGAACTCACTTGCTTAGGTTTTTAGAGAACGACTCATCAGGAAAATTTTTGAACTTTAGAGTAGATAGATCTCAATGGGTAGAGCAAAATTTGTCTTAACATACACAATTCCTAAATGCATCTTTCTAGAAGATATCAGAGTCACAAAACTTAAGTATCGCTCGTATAATCGCCTGGTTTTCTCAGCTGCAATACCTCCCATCGAACTGAAACTATTTTCACATATACTAGGACACTTTGGGGCGTGTAGTTCTCCGATTTATTTTTATTTTCTACCATTCAAATAAAAACATCAAAATACGAAGCATGCCCTCCAAAACACATGTTTTTTTTTTACTGAAACTTTTTTCGTGTAATCTACCGAAAAATCATCAGAGCAATATCTTTTCAAACTAAACAAAATTAGATATCCCAAACAGTGTTTAGTACCTGTACAAAAAACCAATTTCGAGAACAATGAAAAAATAAAACTTTCCATACATATATTAAGATTTTTTCTTCAACTCGATTAACGGAAAACGGATCACATTAAGTAGTGTTAGAGATTCATGACCAATGCTCTAAGCATTTTTGAAATGAGATAGTAATCATCATCATTGCGGAAATGTTGCATAAAATTAAAAAAAATCGCTGTACGAGTTTTCTGAAAGGAATTTTAATAGTGAATCTGCCGATAGCCGAATGTCAAATTATTATTCTTTTTTCTAAATTGTCAAATATAGTTTAAATCTTCCTTCTTTTTCTTATATTTAAAGGCATATACAAGTGAAGACTCACCAGAATGTGATGCAGTTAAAAATTTACTTCGCGATCGCATTGATGAATATGTTAAAGAAGTCTTAATACCATATTTTTCTCCTTTGATTACATTTGTTCGTGATAGTGATCAATTTTTATCCGATGGCAATATAAAACAATTAGAAAGTAATAAACTTATTAACTAAAAATAAAATTCTTTATTTCTTATGCTTTTTTTTTTTTTGTCTCATTTAAAATAGATAAATTAACAATAATTAGTAAATTATTTAGTGGTGATTTTAAAAAAACATTTGATTTAATTCATAATGATGTTATGCGTTCATTTCCATCTCTTAAACTTAGTCAACCAATTCTTAAAGAAGTTTTTACACAATTTTTATCTTATTATCATGATTTTCAACGTTTATTATCCAACAATACAAATTTAAAAACTGCATCGTCAAATATATCATTACCTAATGTTCATCAATTAATGGTTGAAATTAAAAAATTCAAATTACCTTTTGATGGTGATCAATTTAAACCACGTTCATAGTAGTTTTATTTTCGGTGTTGCTTATTTATTTCTATATGTCTTAATAGTTTTTTTTTTTTTGTCTGAGAAATAAAACGATGATTAAAAAAACAAATGAAAGAAGAAGAAAAAAAAAAGATTTGTTACAATGAAAGATAAAACAATAAGTTAACTATAACTCGGCCAATATAATTGTTGTCCATTTGCTGATGATGTTGATTCAAATAAAGCTGTTGGAACTTCATATATTGTTTGTGGTGATGTTGTATTTGTCGTATTTAATGTTGTTGATACATTCGTATTTGATGTAGTTGCAGCAGATAGATTTGCAAGATTAAATTGTGAAAATAAATTTGTTGGCCATGTTGTTCCTGTTGTACCACTTGTTGGCGTTAGATAAACAGGTTGTTGAAGAGTCGATTGTTGACTTAATGGATAATACACAACATTTGAACTAAATAAAGAAAAAAAAAACACAAAAATGTTATTATGAAATAAGTTTTGTGTTTTCTTTTTTTAGAAAATTTTCTATGCAAATTCTCTGGCAAATTGATCGAGGTCAAACCAAACACAAAAGAGAGCCAAAACACAAACAAACAAAATAACACACACACACACATGTATAGGGAAAAAAAGAGCTTTTATAATAAGTTTTAATAGTGTCGTATAAGGGATAAGAGAATCATGATAAATAATAAACAAATCGTTAGACTCTGTTGGATATTTATATACACACGGCAAACAAAACGTAAACGACCAAATCAAAAAAAAAACACGGTCAGAGCACGCGAAAAAATAACACCTACAAGCACCTTTTTTCATTTAAATCACTTTGCTGTTCATCCGTTGGCAACACTTTGTATTAGCCTATACAGAGAGAGAGAGAGAGAGTAGAGAAAAGAGAACGAAGAAAAGAATGTCATTTCGTCGTTGTGTTCTGTTCTTTCTTTTCAACTATAGCATATGAAAAGTTGATAATTGTTTATCCAACTTTTCACCTCTGTCTCTTATTGTATATTAGTTACTATTGTTTTAATGCCATCGGCAGAAAATGCACTCACATTCTTATTTCGTCTGAAGATTTCTTTTTCTTTCTTTTTTTTTTGTATTGTTGTGCCTCATTATATTTCAATTTGATCAAAAGTGATCAAGGCGGATAGAACAAGAAGAGAAGCCTATTTGATAAAAAAAAAGACAATTGAAAACAAACAAATGGCTTCCTTCTCAAAAATCAAATCTATATGCAAAATCAGATATTTCATTACATTTGCATAAAAAAAGAGAGACCAAAAAAAAAAAAAATAATAAATTTGATTTCTAATGATTAACAATTATATACATACGGATAAGCAGCAGCTGTTGATTGATATGTAGGCATACGAGCGATTAGACTATAATTGACTAGAACAAAAATAAAATGAAAATAGATATTAAAAAAGAATTCTTTTTTTTTCTATTGCTAATTATTAAACATACATGGTAAAGTTGGAGTTCGATTTTTAGCACCTAAATAAGCTAAATTAACATTAGCACGGCGTCCATCAATAGTTGGATTTGGTTCTTTAACGGCTTCTTCTGCTCCTTCTCTTCGTGCCATTGTTACCTAATCAGAAAAGTTTTTAAAAAAAAGTTAATGCATAAAATTTGAACATACAAATCCATAACCACGTGATTTTCCTGTACTTCGATCTGTAATGACAACAGCTTCGTCAATGTCACCAAATTTAGAAAAAAAAGCTCGTAATGTTTCATCAGTTGTATGATATGGTAAACCTTAAATATAAAAATTTTCTTTTCAAATTTTATATACCAAAAAAAAAAAAAAAACATGAACAAATTTTTTGTGTACCTCCAACAAATATTTTTGTAAATGTTGTATCTTTTTGTAAATTATTCTGCATAACTTGAATAAAATTTTTTGCTGGATTTTAATACGTTATTTGAAAGAAAATTGATTGTAATCGTTTTAAATTTTATTAAGAGAACAATCTATAATGTGATAAATATTCGATTATGGGAATGAAATACTGCTGATACTTGTCGCATGTAATAAAATGACATAAGACTCTATCTGTTTTCTTTCGTATTTCTTTTTATTTTTCTCTTTTCATGTTCGTTTGTTTTATGATAAGAAAGAAGACGATGCGAAAAGTAATATTTTAACTGAATCAAAAAAAAAAAAAAGAAAGAAAAAAGGTATAGTCAAACATTGTTTATGTTAAATACAAATGTTACTCACCGAATGATACACTCTAGTGGAAATGAAGTGTTCCTTTTTTTTTTTTTGAGAGCTACTCTCTCTTATACAAACAAAAGAAGGTGTACATCGAAGGCTTTTTCTCTTTTATGAGAAAAAAATCAACCAATGAAATTTTCGTGCGAAAATAGAATAAGTGTTGGCCGAATTTTTCGGCCAAGGAAAAAAACAACAACATTAACATCAATTGAACGATGATGATGAACATAAAAAAAAGCCTTATCAATATAATATTCACTTGTTTTGTTTATGTAAATAGAGAAGAAAAAAAAATCTTTTCTCTAGATAAATATTTGAATGTGATAAGAGTTTGTATTATATATATATATATTTATGAGATATAAAAAATGAAAATAATTCGAGATGGTTTTTTTTCTATTAGTGTATATTGCAAATTGATTAAGTCACCTAATAACTTTGGTTTTTTCGTTTTGAGTGTTCAACGTTAATATTAATTGAAAGACAATTCAACTATAATATTTACGAAGATTACGATTGGTCAAAATCAAAATTTGTACAATAGAAAAAGAAAGTCTTATGAATTAATAGTTTAAAAATTCCATAAGATTTTATATTTAAGCAGTGACGAGTGGAACCAATCGTTTGTTGATATCCTAGTGCGGTAAGAAAACAATTTGGTCTCGATTCCGATCCCAGTGGGTACCCCCAGGCCGAGACCATCTTCTCCATATCTATATTTAAGTTTATATGATGAAACTACGTCTAAAGTAATTTCTAGAAAATCAATTGATGGTGGATTTAGAGCAGGTACTGAGAACAATCGTCCTTCTCTTTGAAGATATTTTTCTCAGCATAAAAGGCTAAAAGAAAATGAGTCGATATGATCTCTAATGAGTTTCAAAATACATTTTGTAATAATGATCGCCCTCATCCCCCCTCCTCCTTTCTCCAAATCCTAGTATCTATATCGATTGGTATATGTGACAGTAGAGAGTTTTTTTTTGTTTCTGTAAAATTAAATATAGTGCGTTTCGAGTGTTAAATTTAATTTAATTGACATATTTTTCTATGACTTGTCTATCAACTTATAATGATTCATTAACAATGCGCATAAGCAATCAAATAAAAAGATAAAAACTTGACTACGTCATGAGAAGAAACAATGACTGAATAATGAAATAGAACTTTGAAGTATTTTCATGTCATGTTGATTCTCACTAATACTTAAACTTATAATATCAATTTAGCTATTGAACATGTTTATTGAATGTTTTTGATTTTGATCCCATCGAAATAATGACTAGATAAATGATAATATTCAAAGCATTCGAAAGTGTTATAAGAGTGCTTACGAATCTACAAGAAATTAAAGTTATTTCGATTTATGAATTTCTTTACAAATTTATTTTGTAATTTCGTTTTTTTTTTCATAAATTAATACAAGGAAATAGAATATGATATTCAACTAAGATTGGATATAAATTACAGCAGACAGCCTGGTAGGTTACTAGGTTAGGTCAAAATTATTGGTTTGGCTCTAGAGTCCATTGCGTTGATTCTTGACACAGACTAGGGTCAAGTTCAGATCCGAAAATTTTGAACCCGACAGAATATACTTGATTCTTAAGTTTTGGAAATCAAATATTGAATACATTTTGTTTTTACTCCAAAGTACTTTGACAAATTCATTCGATTCCAGCAAAAAATGCTTAAATCAAATGTCAATTTCGTATAGCATACATAGATTGTCAAATGTATGTGCTCCTCACATTTTCGTTATAGAATTATTTTTACATCATCGTTGTAAGCTGAATCATTAGAGTCTTATAACGGGTGGCCCAGAAAGAATTGCCCTCTCAGTATTTTTAAGAGTTCTCCTCTATTATCCCTGTGATTAAAGCTCTTTTTATCATCAAAAGATAGCGCTTGAAATTCTCTACAAAACCATATATACCCAGACCCCAGAACAGTTATAGATATAGTTGAAAAAATTCGAAAACAAACGATATACACACCGCTGTAAAAAAAAAAAATAACGGGTGTCCCATAATAAATGGCCACACTTTGCATTTCATATTTTAATCTATAAATACATTTTATTAAAAAAACAAAATATACCACAAGATGCAGCGTGGAAAGCTCTACAACCTACAAACTAAAGTTTATTTTAATAATGTACTTTTTGTTTTGAAAAAAAGCAAAATTCTGCGACACCAATTTTCGTCATTGTGAAAAAATCATTTTTTTTACACCAACGAGAATTCCTTTTTCTTATTTTATCTTTTTATCACCTAATATGTATCTTTTAAAAGAAACAAAATATACCACAAGATGCAGCTTGGCAAGCTCTACAATTTACAAAGAACAGTTTATTTTATTTGTGTACTTTTTATGTTCAAAAAAACTTCAAAATCTGTGCGATCGGTTTTCGCAACGGCGAGAATTGGTCGCACAGAGTTTTGCCTTTTTTTTGGAAACAAGAAGTATATTATTAAAAATAAACTTTAATGTGTATGTTGTAGAGCTTTTTACGCTGCATCTTATAGTATATTTTATTTTTCTAACAAAACGTATTTATAGATTAAAATATGAAGTGCAAAATGCGGGCATTTATTGCGGGAAACATATTTATTTTTTACAGCGGTGTGCATGTCTTTTGTTTTCGAATTTTTTCAAATATATGTAAAACTGTTTTGGGGTCTGGGTATATATGGTTTTGTAGAGAATTCCAAGCGCTATCTTTTGATGATAAAAAGAACTTTAATCACAGGGATAATAGAGGAGAACTCTTAAAAATACTGAGAGGGCAATTCTTTCTGGGCCACCCGTTAGAACAAACTTTTTTCGATCGCTGAAAACTTTCACGACTATTCCACAGAGTTCTACTTACTCATGATTTCATGTTTTTTTGATTATGAGAAACAGAACTGATATAATCAAGATCGTTACGTTAATTTAAGTCTGTCGTGAATGAAAAATATTTATAATGATTATTTCTCGAATTTTAATTTTCTATTTTGTAGAAGAACTTATTATTTTCTTATCGTTATGAAAATAAATGAAGTGAACAATGAAAAGTAGAATGATATATTAATATTGAGTTAGAAAATTAAATATATTTGAAAAATCAAAAATTTGAATCGGCCAAGTTTGGCTTACAGATCAGATAAAAAAAATAATCTGTTAGCAGCTCTAATTTAAATCAAATATAAAAAATTATAATTCTATCTATTCATTCTAGATTATGTTAATACAAAAAAAAAAAAAAGTGTCCTTTTTCTGCTGTCTTTATTAATTATTCTTGATTGATAAATAAAATCATGCTTACACACACACGCACACAAAAATGTCTTGTAATAGTTTTTTCAAAATATAAAATTATTGTTATTAATAGGCATTTTCTCTCGAAAAACCAGTTGAATTTTGCGATGGTGAAGAACGTAAAATACCATCCGTTTGAAGTTGAGCCGTATTTTGTGGTGTTTGAAAACGTAAGTCCACATAATGAACATCATCAATTGTTGCTGTCGAACGAATAGCTGGTGGTTTTGTCGTATAAGTTTTTGTTACATATGATCCTTGAGCAGTTCGATCACCACCGAAACTAACGATTATATTGATATCCATAACACATGAACGTGCATTACCATGACTTGGACGACGAATTGGATCAACAGTAACATGAGCTGTTGGTATTTGTTTTGAAGATTCATAATTGCTAGTTGGTCGATTGATATCTTGACGATTACCAGTAGGAACGATTTGTTTAATTGAATATTGATCAGCATCACTTCGTCTTGTACTTTCATAAGCACTATCTTTGGTTCCTATTGACTCCGATGAATATCGATTATCGTTGGGTCTTCGACTTGTATAAGGACTTTCCGTAGTTGGTCTACCAGCTGTATTAGAATCATTCGATGGTTTGACAAGTCTTGAAATAGTTGGATACTGTTGTTGAGCTTCATTTTGATCATTTACATCTCTCACTAGAATAAAAGAAATATATATAAATATTTTAATTATTAAAATATATTTCTACAATTACTTCTTGATGAATAAGCCATTGTGAATAATGTTTGATGAAAACACTGTTTGCTGATGTGTGGTTAGAAAATGGTAAAGTGGTAGACTGGGATGCCGAAGAAATGTTGATATATGAAACGAAAACGATCTTCATCATAAAGAACGATAGAGAAATACATACATATTAAAACGACAATAAAAATGCTAACGCCCTTTCGTTTTTTTTCTCTAAAGAAGAAAAAAAACGAGCGAGATAAGGTACGATTTGTCATCATACTCGGCAAATATATGCATACTTAACTAACAAGGTATGTAATTCTTCTATTTTCTAGTCTATCTTCAATATTTGATGAAATTAACTTTTAAACTAGTATGACATGATCATCATAACAAATGGATAATAAAAACAAACAATGTAATTATCAAATAAAATAATTTTATTATTGAATTTTTGCGTTGAATATTATTATATTAGAAACGCAATTCAGTATATCAACATAAGTATAATATAACGACCGTTATTTTATTACACATCTCATATCTTTATAGGTTGTTGTTGTTGTTGCTGCTGTTGTTAACACAAAATGCATCTCAAATTTTGTTTTTTTCGAATTTGATTCTAATCAAATATATTGAGAAGTAATAACAAGATTTATTTTTAAAGAAAAAAAAAAACGTCTAGAATAACTAAAAAAATGTTGATCATTGACATAAAGAAACAATTTGAAAACTTATCTTCTTGACCAACATTTACGCGAAAATAAATCTTATAAATATCATGAATGTCATTTTTTTTTTGATACCGAATGTTTGAAAAATGCAAACTATTTATGAGTTCCAGAGATTGATATCAGACTGATTGTTCTAAACGTCATAAACTGTTATAAAATACCATATAACAACATTATATTTCACCATCATTTGTTGTTTCATATTATAGACACGGAAAATCACGATGTAATACTGCTATTTTCTATCATTGATACCGATTTTCTTTGATTTCGAATATGAAAATTTTTTTTTTTTACTTTAATTCAACAAAATCTTTAGTATACAATGTTATACATTATCAAACGACCTTGTACGCATATGTTGTTATTTTTGAAAAATAGATAAAAGTCTATCAGTTAAAGTAATGTCAAAAGAGCTATTCATGATTTATTCCCACACAAGGGAACATAATCGAAAGATCATAGATACTGCTGCTATATTCATTTTGATATATATATCAAACAATATTTATCTACAAGCAAGGAAATATTCAAACAATTTTGTTCAAAAGAAAATAATATTATTACTCTTGAAGATATTTCATAGGATAATTTATATAATTAGGAAATAAAATAAATACTATTAATTAGAATTTTTTAATAAATCCTTATGAAACAAATAACATTTATGAAGACTTGATTCATATGGTCATAGATTGTTGAAACAGAAAAATTCATATATAGGTGTATTATGAGTACCCTTTCCCTCCTTCGAACAATTTCTAGTTCTCGGCGGGAGTACAATCAATCGAATGTGAGTGTGTATAATGTGAACAGTTTTGATTTCGACAAATCATGTATTTTATCTTCTGATTCTGCGAGCATATGGTTGAGAATTTCAGGACCACTGACAACTGTAGGATGAACATTAAGGACACTTGCATATTGTACGAGCAATCAAGATTTTACCAGTAATCTAGAAAGATCATATAGATTAATACTTATTGACATTATCGACAAAGTTATAAAAATACAAGAAAGTGATTTTTATTCAATCTTTATATGACACTAGTAATTGAAAATGAATTCCTTTTTAGACTAGGTGAGAAATCATGATGATCCATATTGTGTCCTACGTAGTTTTCTTTTCTAGGTTTTTACATGATTCTTATATACGATCACATAAAACAAGTCAAGAGTATTTAATATAATTATTAATAACTACTATTTGTTTATTCACTAATCACAATCTAATTTCATCCTTTCAAACAGCTGATATTCGTAGACGATTATATATGGGTGAAGAACGCGCCCATTGTACCGATGGATTTTGGAAAGAAAAATGCCTATAAGTTCAATTTTAACCAACCGATTTTATAGATGTAGAGGTCAACATTCACTTCTGAAAAAATCAGCTTTTCATCTCTTTTAGCTTATAAGATATCATAGCGACAATGTAAAATTGCTAGCTTCTAACGTCACATGCTGAAAGAAGTTCAGTTTTTCTTTATCCCATTGCAATTGTTTTTAAATTATTTTTTTAGCTAGAAATGTAGAACTCATCAAACGATTTCAGAATATATTATTACTTTTTGCTTTAGACAAAGTTCTATGAATCAAAAGCTATCAACAATGCACGTTAAGACATTTTCAATTTTTGTGTAGACCGAGATTGATATCATTGGTATTCCGTTTGAAGAAATTTCATTTGAATAAATTTGATTGGGTATCAACGAGAACTAGGGGGAAATACTTTGACATGAAAAAAAGGAATTGTGTTCACGCAAAAGGTAGAGCGATATTTTCAATTTTATCATTTCTATAACTCAATGAAAACTAAATCGTTTACGATAATAATTTGATCCTTTTTTTTTACCTCATAGAGTGTTATCTCAAAAGATTAAGCAAAAATCTTTCTTTGTTCGAGAGAAAATTCGGTTTTACTAACAAACTGTGGAGCGAGATTTTTGTGGTAAAAAATGTAGAACGACATTAAAGTCATTGGGATTTCTTTTTGAGCAAGTTTTATTTAAACAAACTTGATTGAATATCAAGAGAAACACTAAGAAAAATTTTTTGACTGATCAAATAGTTTTACTAACAAAATGCCGAGTGACTTTAGTGGAAGTAATTTATACACTAAGACTGTTGGAGCCTAAGAAAATTGCATGTAATATTGTGAATCTCCACCACAGTATATGGAAGTGTTGGAAAAATATTATTTTTATACATATTCGACATCGCTCTATCAAATACAATACTTATGTTTCCTTTATCATCAAGTTTATTTTTGTCGACTTTTTTCCCAAACGGTACAATGGGCGCGCTCTTCACCCATATATATATATCAAAAAGCAGTGAATAAAATGTTGGTAGATATTTATAGACATTGTTTTGAATAAACTAGTACAAATTTCAGGTTAAGACTCTTTAAAATGGATATTTATTATCATTGATCTGATTTTCGCATATTTTACTGATGTCTCATAGTAATTATTTGATAACTGTATTGTAGACAGATGTAGATGAATTTTCGTTTCTAAGTCCCCTATCCTTTCAGTATAGGGAAACAAATACTACAGTGTGTTTAATTAGTTGAAAATGTCTGTATAATTTCAAATTAATTTGTATATTCTATCAACCATTGCGTCTTGTTTGCCTCAATATTGAATGGAATATAAATGGCTTTCAAATTGAACAATACTTATACTATTTATTGAGTTTCTTTTTTATTGTATCAATGAATAGTGATCATATTTATCATATTTGCTGGTGATGTTATTATTCACAGGAGTAAACAAATAGTTATAGAATTGATTTGTTTATTATTGATTGCACATACCCCTAAGTCTCAACTGATTAAAATGTTCATTCATGAATGCAACCCGAAGGCTCCATTTTGGCAATGACATTCTCGAAACTATATTTATTCTTTTTTTTTTTATACTCTTGAACTCATTTCTATCTTAATAGATTGCATTGAAAATTAGATTTCTTCTTTTTTTCTTTTTCTATTTGCTTTTATATTTTTGGACCTATGTTTTTTAATTAAGAGGAAATCTTTTTCATTTCTTTTATTGTGACATATTTTTTCCTAAAATAAATTCTAAAAGAAAATGAATTTATGTTTTTTTGTTTCTTTCTATTACTATTAATCTTAATCTAAAATCTTAGTTGAAGAATTAACAAACAAAAACCATGATTTCTTCTTTTTTTGTTTTGTTTTTCATTGAAATAATTACTTTTATATAGTAAGCAAAGAAAAAAACCAAACAAAAAAAGAACTCAAATTGAATAATTATTGTTGTACACAACTTTGTCGTTTGTTTGTAGTACGTTGTCCTCTATTCATAGGTAAACTTGGATCAGAAGAACGACGTACTGTATTGGGACTATATGTTAAATGAATATTAGCCAAATTAAGTAACATACGAAATGTGTTAAGTACAGATTCACGTTCATGACATGATATTTCAATAAATGTTGCTTTCCATTGATCTTGTACTATACTCTTTGCATATTCTTCACTAATTTCACGTTTTTCTATATCAAGATCACATTTATTTGCAACAATTATGATTGGTACAGGCTTTGTTGAATTATTTTTTAGTTCAAGAACAAGTTGATGCATTTGTTGTGCAATATCAAATGAATGAGCATCATTAATAGCATAAAGAATAAGAAAAGCATTACCATGTGCTATAGCAATACGTCTCATAACTGGAAATTCATCAATACCAGCTGTATCTAATATTTCAAGTATTACTTGACGATCAGCAAGTGAAATTTCAATACTATGTAATTCATCAACAGTTTCTTTATGATCATTTAAAAATTTATCTTGTAAAAATTGTTGACATAAACATGTTTTACCTATAAAAAGAAAAAGATGAAAACTTTTGTTTTTTTTTTTTTTTTATAAAAATTTATTTTTATTTACTAACCAACTTTTGTTGCTCCAAGTACAACAATACGAAGTGTTTCTTTATGAGTTTCGGCATCAAGTGTAACTGCACGTTTTGTTTGTACATGATGACGTTGACGATTTTTTGATCCATGAGTTGTATCATCATCAACTTTAACTGATGAAATTGTATTTGAACAAGTTGATGTCATTGAAAAAAAAACGAGAGACGATTATTATTTGAATATTTTTGTTTAGTTACATATGAAATGAAATCATAGTCAAGGAACGTGCCAAGTATATATAAATAATATTTGCGTGTTCAGTCGAAACTGATTGACTAAAAATTCATGACAACTAGGATGTTACATATATATATATATATATATATAGACACGGATAGGAAGCCAACAAAACAAAAGAAAAAAAAAATAGCAGTTGTAAAAAAAAGAAAAAAAGTTCTTCGTTTTTTTTTCTTCGTCGCTCGTCGTGCTCGCTACTCATCATAGTTGTTTTTTATGATATGCTTCCGGTTGTTACAATTTAGTGTATTTTATTTTATTGATGACATTTTCTCTCTTTTTTTTTATATGATTTGTCTATCTGTTTATTGTTATTAAAATATTTATTAATTATTTTTTTTAGTAAACGTCGACAGTGATTAGAATTTGTAATAATTTTTTTTTCCTATTTCTTAGTAATTACTTCAAATGTCGAATGAACATAACAACCATCTGTTAGACTAATTATAGTTCTAAGTATTGTTAACCTATTCAAGAAAGAAAAGATTTTTTCTTTTCTCGAAGTGATCTTGACTTCCGTTATCGGAGACAAAAAAAATCAAAAGATCTAATTGTGCGGGTAATACCGGATTTTGTTCGAGCATTCATCGACAGCCAATATGTCATGAAACAGTAATTTACTAGACTACACTAACCGACAAGCAACGAAAGAATGCTGTTTTATTGCCTTCATATAGTATTTTTGAACTTCTCTTAAACCCAATTTATTCTCCTAAGTAATATTCTTGTCACGTATATGAGCTCATTCTAAACAAGTAAATAATTGAATTGAAAAATAACATGATTATATATAAGCTATAGTTTTATTATCATAGATGAGATTATTGATTCACAAGAGATTTCATTCAGTTTCACAAGATTGTTCAATAAGTTTAGTCATTTTATCAATTATATATTCATGAGACACATCGAATGTTTCTATTTCAATATCATTATTTAATTTAAATATTTGTTCATGTAATTTAATAGCTATATTATGTGGACATGCAAAATAATCTTGTCTGTTTAATATATGTTCTTTATAAAAAGAACATGTACAAAAATTACTACTTGATAATGTATAAACAGGTACTTGATTTTTATTTGCACGAAATTGATAAAGACGACGTGGAATTATTTCATTTGTACGATATAAAACAAGACGATTTGTATGTTTAAGAAGATGAATTCCATGAAGAAGAATTTCATAACCATAAAACAATGCTAAACCTATAATAAACATATGAAAATATAATGATTTATTCAATAGATTATAACAAAAATATATAATTAGTATTCTCTATACATAATAAAATACATACGTATGTTATTGAAAAATTCTTGTTAACAAAATCAAATCAATTCTATCATATACTTCATATTTATTATTCTATTGACATTCGAATTCTACTTGTTGAACTTGATTAGTAATCGAAAAAATTATTACATCAGAAATTGTTTGTAACAAATAAAAAACAAATTCTCCTCTTTTTTGCAGAAATTTCATTTATCACCTTTCATTGTCTTATCGTCGATAGTTTTCAATTCATTATATGTTTTTGCAACATCAGCTAATAATGTATGTTCAACACTTAAAAGATAATTCATCTAAAAGAATGAAATATTTTTTTTCAATTGATTAAAATTCAACATTATAATTATAGATACTCTATATTTGTTATAAAATTAGAAGAACATATTAACTTTTCTACTAAAATTTTCTTGACAAGATAGAGTACATTGCTTTTGAGAGTGGAAAATTCTATCTAGACCTTGAATGCTATTATCAGAAAATATATATGAAATAAATTAAAGTTCTTTTGTTGGAGTTTTTAAATTAAAAAGACAGATTTTGTTTGTTGTTTGATTGATCCAGGTCAGAAAAATCGAATGTAATTTTTTTTTTATTTGACTCAATAGTAATCTCTTCATTAACACTAAAAGACAAGTAATAAAATTCACTTCAGAACAGGATTTATGCTCTTTGTGTCTTACGCGCTTTTACCAGCTGTATCAATCTCTTTGCGTGAGAAGTCTACTAATTCAACTATTGCATGTATTTTCATTAAAAAAATGTCAATTGCTATTGATTTATTGTAAGATTAATAATTTTAGAGGAAATAGATACATGTACATCTGTTTTCATCACTAATTCTCTTTTCACATTCCTTGTAGCATTATCAGGGTTTTATATGCAATATTTACAGCTATCCATGTTTTGCATTCATTTAGTTGATTCATGAATAGTTCTATTATAAATATGGCAAATGTTTGTTGCTTCAATTAATTGTATGATTAGCAGTACAATGATAAATAAATATTATTTTGATCATTTATTATTCTTCTAAATACTCTAATTCGTTATTTGATATGGCAAATGCAATCAAAAAAAAAAACTTGGATTAAAACTAAATATCGAACTTTTCCAGTTCAAAAGGTGCAGAATCGATACAAATAAGATTATGGATTACTGACTCGTGTTCAAACTAGGGAATTAAGATAGGGTTCAACTGAAAATAGAAATTAGTTTATTCTCCTTTGTAATGCGTGCGTCTTCCTCAAAGAAGAATATAACTACATCAACATTAATTATGTGATTCAGAAATTACTACTTTCACTGATGATTAAGACAAAAGAAACCTTCTCATTATAATACGCAAGTTCTAATTTACACTGTAGTGTCCAACTCTAAAGCTTCTAAATCAATAGATTTGAAACTTTCACAAAAAACTACTCTCGTTAAGGTCTGTCTCTATACATTTTCGAAAGGGACTACGGTATTCATTTAAAAAAAAAAGTACTGTAGAAATGCAGTATTTCCGTAGTAATAAACTAACTCTTCGCGTTAGCCGAATTTTTTGTGAGAAACCGGCAACTTTTGCCACTCTGTTATCTTGATATGGAAGCATTCGTTTTTGCTGAAAACTTATAAGATGTTACAATGACTATTAAATCTATTTCATAAGAAAGCGCTAATGAAACAAATTTTTATCTGTCTCATGGCCCGTAACAATCAACAAAATATGAACTTGAACGAGTGTTATCAATTGAAAGAGTTTCCTCATAAGTTGTAAACTAGATATCAACCAGATTGTTCTCGAAAATAAGCAAGATTTGAATTCTATACGTAATACTCTTTAGATCTATAAATAATTCATTTTCAAAACTTTGATTGTATTATCAATATATACAAATCAGATTAAAAATTATTCTAAGATATACCTTTTATTCATATATATGGTCCATTTAAGATAAAAATGGATCATACCCACCTTTTATTTTACTTCAATTTTTTACAAGGCTTATTTTTCTAGACTTCAGAAAATTTCATCCTTCAACCTTAATTTCTAGAGGGCTGGACGATGTCACCCAAAATCGAAAAATTGTTCCACTTACAGCAGAAACGCTTTTCATAGCGAAACACACTCCACCACTAAATCTTCTCGATTAGAAACGCATCAACCATATCTATCCTCACAAGGAGAAATCGATCACATTATTCTTACATTATAAGGCGAAATGAATAGAATTATTTTTTCACTATAAGGAGAAATTCTAGTAGAAATGGATTTTCTGTAGCAGAAATACAGAATTTTTCAACAGAAATCCATAATCGATTTCTACCCTCACGAAATATTTCAAGGAGACATCGTTGAACCATTTTGATTGTCGTAAGGGGTAATAAATCATTTTCTTCGGGGTTTCTTATTCGAATACTAGAAGTTTTTTTTGGTGGAGAGAAATGGATGGATGAAATTTTCTGAAGTCTAGAAAAATA
>CAJNSZ010000120.1:246468-274399 GCA_905329745.1 Rotaria sp. Silwood2
TTTAAAAGCATTTACGATGAACAATTGATGGACCTGATTCATCATATTCTTGTTTTGAAATCCACATTTGTTGAAATGTTGATAATGATGCTAAAATTGAACCACCAATCCATACGGAATATTTTCTTTCAGGTGGTGCTATTATTTTGATTTTCATTGTTGATGGTGCTAATGATGTTATTTCTTTTTGCATACGATCAGCAATACCTGGATACATTGTTGAACCACCAGAAAGAACTGTATTTGCATATAAATCTTTACGTATATCAATATCGCATTTCATTATTGAATTATATGTTGTTTCATGAATACCTTTGGAAAAAAAAGTAATTTCATTAGAAAATAATATAAATAGTATAGAAAAATATTCTTACCAGCTGTTTCCATTCCAAGAAAACTTGGTTGAAATAAAGCTTCAGGACAACGAAATCGTTCATTACCAATAGTAATAACTTGTCCATCAGGTAATTCATAACTTTTTTCTAATGATGATGATGATGCAGCTGTAGCCATTTCTTGTTCAAAATCTAATGCAACATAACATAATTTTTCTTTTATATCACGTACAATTTCACGTTCAGCTGTTGTTACAAATGAATAACCACGTTCAGTTAAAATTTTCATTAAATAATCTGTTAAATCTCTTCCAGCTAAATCAAGACGAAGTATAGCATGTGGTAATGCATAACCTTCATATATTGGTACTGTATGTGTTACACCATCACCTGAATCAAGTACAATACCAGTTGTACGACCACTTGCATAAAGTGAAAGTACAGCTTGAATTGCAACATACATTGCTAAACAAAAAATAACAATAGTATTTATTTTTAATTTATCAATCTATTCAATTTTTACCTGGTGTATTAAATGTTTCAAACATAATTTGGGTCATTTTTTCACGATTTGCTTTTGGATTTAATGGTGCTTCAGTAAGAAGAACAGGATGTTCTTCAGGTGCAACACGAAGTTCATTATAAAAAGTATGATGCCAAATTTTTTCCATATCATCCCAATTTGTAACAATACCATGTTCAATTGGATATTTTAATGTTAATATACCACGTTTTGATTGAGCTTCATCACCAACATACGAATCTTTTTGTCCCATACCAACCATAACACCTTGATGACGTGGTCGACCAACAATTGATGGAAATACTGCACGGGGTGCATCATCACCAGCAAAACCAGCTTTACACATACCACTTCCATTATCAATAACAAGTGCTGCTACGTCGTCGTCACACATTATTGTTAGTTGTGTTNAAGTTTCAAAAACAGACTTCGTTTTATTCAGAAAAAAAATTAGTCATTTAGAAGCGTGGACTCAGGAATGGCAGTGGCTAACCGTGAGTGGCGTTCCAAAGGGACGCCGAAAACGACTAGCTGCTGCCAAAGTAAGCTAACACGAGACATATTTTAAGACATGCCTTGATAACATCTGCAACAGTGCTTGACAATGTACCGCTTAGATTCAATCAATGACTACTAATGTCGAGCGGAATTTCTACAAAAATCGAGAAATTTGAGCGACAGCCAGTATGTGACGAGATTGTTTGAAATAGAAAATCTAGAACTCCTCAGTTACGAGTGGGAAAGCTTTTGAATCACTTTAAGCCTAGATCAGTCAGATCCTGAATAAAAGAGTAACCAATTTGGAGCGTGGGCTCATGGATGGCAGCGACTAGCCGCGAGTGCCGCCACATTAGGACACCAGCGAGCGACTATCTGCTGCTCAGTAAAATCCACTGAATGAACACTTCAAGGCGTTAGGATTCATACGAAAAGTGCCTAAGGTCTAAATTCGGATGGTTTCATAAGTGATCAGAAGTGTAAAAAAGAAAAAAATTTCCACGTGTGAAAGCATTTTTTTGTACACGTGTACTATATCTGAATGCTGCAATTGACAGAAACCGTCACTCAAAGGATTCAGATTCGCTTAATTGGAAGCAGATTTGGATCATACCAAGCGAGCTTTTCAGTTGATATTCGTCCTTGTCTCTGTGCACTCATACGTCGATATGCTTTGGGATATATTCACAGTAACAGTCTAATCCCATGAGTACTCCGAGAGGTAGAGTCACCTATCTGAGGTATTCCAATTATAGATATTATCGAGAATGATTTATTTTAAGGTAGAATTTCATCAAAGATCATTTTTGCTAGCGGAGGTTCTAGAACATGGGAAAGAACGCTGAGATTCTAGAAACCATATGAACTGTTTAGTTCAATTTGCAACGCTCATCGTGAGATTTGGTGTTTGTTCCACTGATTTGCTTTCTTAGCGATCCTCTCCTGCAATTGAACATGATCTGTTTCTTCGATATATTTGGAAAGCTAGAAAATAGTAAAAAGAGTGATAGTGAGGAGGTCAAGATGCTTTATCGACATTGTCGAAGATTGTGTTTGTGAATATTGTTGTGTTAGTATGACTATTTTTAAAATTTCAGTTGCGTATTAGTGCGTGGATGTCGATGCCATTGTATCAATTAACGAGACAAAGAATCACAAGAACATGTATATCACCATGTGCAAATTTACTGACGCGAATATGAATATTCATACGCGCACCCGACGCTTTTTAAAAAATTGAATGCTAGTGTTGTGGATGATTGTGAAGTAGTTTACTATGCTCAAAAGTAGATGAATATTCATTAGAGGGTCAAGAGAGTCATGCCGATGAGCGTTATTTGTGGAGAATAACAGTGTTAATATCAACAGACACATCGCGATATTTAACATGAACTGGGGGAAATAATGCTAAAAAAATCCTCATCAGTATAATTTGATGATGTTCAATAACACTTATTTTATTTGTAAAAGTAAGTATCTAAATCAAAGAACTATAAAGACATACATTGTGTAAAATAATTATTCGGACACTCTGTGATATATTACTCGCGCAGGAAATTTCACAGTGAACAAAAAAAATTTTCTGAATTTGATTATTCCATTCGATAGATCGAAGTCTCTACTTTATTCCACACAAAGAAATTTCTTCTACGAACGGTTTTCAAAAAATTTTATAAAATTTTTCGAACAAGTTTTGTAGAAGAAACTTTTTTGCGTGGAATCAAGTAAAAACTTCGGACTATTGAAGGGTATAATCAAAGTTAGAAGAGTATTTTTTCTTCACTTAAATTTCCAATGCAAGTAATGTGTCATAGTGTCGGAAGAATTATTTTAAAGTGTATATTTGATTCAAATTTTCAAATAGAGACAAATAAAAGATTTCCTCTCATGAGAAATTTTAAAGGTGTCATAATTGGACTTTATAACCGATAACGGTAAATCACCGGTCAAGATCAGTCGAGTCGGGATCTTTTTTGAGTTTTTGTATCCTGTTTTTGAAAAAACTGATCATAAAATAATTTTATTTTCACAAATCAAACATTTTCTACATATGTCGAAGACTATTTCTATGCAGGGACTTGCATAAGATTGTTGCATTAAGCGAAAATTTATGAGAGCATTTTTAATTTATTGTATCAACTCACTTTATTATCAAATTATGTTATCAGCTAACTTTTCTTATGTTTTCAGGTATTAATGTTAACCACAGATTCTACACCTTGAAAACAATTTTTTTACGACGAGAAGCCAAACCATTGATTTAGTTGGACTGCAGAACTACCAAAAACATATTTACATGCTTTTGAAAGATCATTTTAGAGATGTTTTGACAAATCTTTTCTAAGCATTTCGTGACGCTAGACAGCAGGCCAAGAACTTTAGTCAACAAGAGTTTCCACTCGAAAGCAAAGTGTACGAGATACACAAAAGAAAAGAATAAGATAAGGTAACTCAAAAACAACTTTCTTATCATTGTGTTTATACATGTCGATACACAGAAGCGGTATGAAACTTTGTTGTCACTGATTATATAAGCAAGTTACCGATTTCGATTCATCGAGCTCTTTTATATACAAGAAATTGAAGACTTGCTAGATCTTGGAAGTATGGTTGCTCATACTCATACACCTCTATCTAGTATTTTTCTAATTCTCATGCTCTATGTTTTACAAGGCATAAACCTTGGATTGACAGGCAGCTTGCCGTTATTTTTAATTGCTCACGGTGCCACGTGGCATGATCGAGGCACGTTCAATTTCGCCTATTACCCATTCTCATTTAAACTTATTTGGGCACCATTGATCGATGCTCTCTACATTGAACGTTTTGGCAGACGGAAATCATGGTTGGTGCCTGTTCAGTTTAGTATGGCTGGAATTTTATTGTTGCTATCATTCTATGTCGATTCGTTTATAGCTGACCTTCGTGTTATGCTGCTCACGATCATTTTTATTTTTATTGTTTTTCTTACCGCTACTCAAGATATTTGTGTCGATGGTTTGGCTATCACCTTATTTTCTGCGACGAACCCTCAATGGGCATCCACTTCGCAAAGCGTGGGACAAACTTTTGGTCGCTTTCTTGGCTCCTCGCTCCTCTTGACATTTGAATCAGCGAATTTCACCAACCGATTCATTCGCAAGCCACTTTCACTGTCCCATCAAGCATCAGGCTTATTCTCACTCAAACAATTCATACGTTTTGAAGCTCTAGCTTTTCTAGTCATCACTGTATGTCTTATTATATTTCTTCGCGAGAAACAACCCGTGTCCACTTTTGATAGTGAAGAAACAAGTAGTCTCTCTGTAATGGAAACGTATCTTTCAATTTGGAAACTTTTCAAAAAGAAGTGTATGCGACAGTTGACTCTCGTTTCACTTCTTGCCCCAATGGGTTTGGTGGCTATCAATTATATGACTCAGTTTGCACTCGTAAGGTGAGTGAAGCCGCATTAACTTTTGAATTCATTCGAACTTGAACCCGTAACCTTGAGGCAGGTTGTTTTCATTTTCAAAAGAAAACCCGGTCATGAGAATGCTACTTCAACCAATGCGTCAGCTTTCGAGAAAGGCAATTTGTGTTTTAAAATGAATGTAAAAAATAATGATGACAATATTTTTCGTCATTTTTCATCTGGCAGTACTCATAATCATGTTTGCTGCAATTTTTCAGCATTACCTCTCATTCTACATGCTGTTGTTTGAAAAAAAAGCATTTTCTATGTTTTGCGCGTTTTGACCACTATCAACTTTTGAAGGGAAGATGTTCCTATTAATATTCGTTGACAGAAGGCAAAGAAGAATGCTCCAAAGCAGAAGATGTTGATCATTTTTTATTTGGGAATACCTTCTTTCAGAAGTATTTTCCAAATCTTATTCAGAAGCCATAGTCACTGTTCGAAATCGATGGAAAAATTTCCTTAGAATCATATATTATGTCGCTAGGAACGCCATAGTCTGATTCATAGGCACACGAAGTATCAAGCAAGAACAACTAAACTACGTTATTTCTTCAATTTTCTTTTCAGTCAAGGTGTACCACGGGAGAATTTAGCCCTTGTCAACGTACCAGTCACTCTTCTGGCAATGATAGCCCCTCTAATTATTCGTGATACAGAACTACCTCTCGCCTGGTTCGCTGGATCTTATGTGGCGTATCTTATTACGGCAATGCCAATTGCTGCTTATGTCTATTACACTCCTCGCATAATCTCCACGAGTTATTATTATCCGTTGCTTATTTTACTTCTTGCATGCAATGACTTCATCAATACATTGCGATTCGCCGCTAAAATCGGATTCTTTGCTTCAATCAGCGAACCGCGTATTGGCGGCACTTACATGACATTACTCGTTACTCTGTATAATTTAGGATACGCTCTGAATTCATCAATCGTTCTCTATGCAGCAAACTGGTTGCCGAAGAAGTATGCCTTTGCTATTGCGACAGGTTTATGCACCATAATTGGTATTATATGGCTTGGACTTTCGTCTCAAACTTTGAAATGGTTACAAAAGTTGCCTACACACAAATGGTACCTTATACCAGAAATTAACTTAGATGACGCGACTACACCGGATGAACAAGGTCAAAATGATCATACAGAGTCATTGATTCCGGACAACAAGAAGGACCAAGTTACTTGAATTTTTTTATAATGTTTAATGTCGTGTGTGTATGTAACAAAGACTGGATTTTTTTCGCATAGGCTTCCTTTTTGAAAATAAAAAATCGCCTTGTGTCTGATCAATGTCGAACAAGATCGAGAAAGATGAAGAGAAATATTTATGCTCGATCGAAAATACAGTCAGCGGGAGAAACAGAACTGATCATCTTCCTGTACCTTCTGCGTTGAAAAAAGATTTTCAGGTATCATGCTGAACTGTGTTTGTTATTGCGAATCAAAAGACGGACATCCTATATTCCTGTTTGCTGAAGATTTGTCTCTGTTCTCCATCATGACATGAGTGAGTGTGTCAAATGTATGACTGCGAGAACCAAGTCTTAAACTATTGAATAGACAATGGAGCTGACTTAGGATTAACTCAGATTCATCACTCAAACTAGATAGCTGCAGCTTTGGTTAATACATTAGAGTTGAATGTCTTTCTCCAAGCGTCCTCAGTTTCGAAGGAAGACATACGACATTGATACACATGTGAAGCATCGATATCTACTCAGATTTTCGAAATGCTAACTCAGATAAGATTCCCTTAGACACTTACATACAGTAACTAGGAAAAGAGCAAACCTGTAAATGCGCCACATTTGAAAAACAATGAAAGAACTTTCGAATACCTCATCGTCAGATAAGAGTTTATTGTTGATCATAAAAACAATTTTCACGAGATAGCACACTATTTTCTCCTTTCGTTATAAGAGCAAACCTTTTCTACAGTCAGACGTTTTGAAGGTGAGAACTCACTCACTTGCAACACTGCTATGAAAGTAGTTGGATTTCGTTCTTCGGCATCCTCTTTTTTAGCAGTTGATCAGAAAAGTGTTATGAGTATGTAAGGAATGTTCAATAGTAACATCAGTAGCCGAGGACGAATTAGCCCAAGAAATACTAACTTTAAGAAGATACTCCATCTTCTTAGTTGCTTCTAGTCATTCTCACTACGATTGATTCTCGTGAGAAATAATCACTACACACGAAATAGACTAACAAACTTTGTTGACCATCGAAATTCAGATTTGCTGAAACTAACTAATCGTGTTGTAATAATCAAAGCCAATTCAGTTCGAGAGAGAGAGAGAGATGGTGTTTAAATGTTGCTCTTACAAGAAGATGGCTCTGTTTTCGTCTCTATACTGAATGAACAGTGCATCTCTTGAATGTTTGAACAGATAAACACATCGGATTTCGACGAAAAGATCGAGAACAACAAAGATAATGGTTGAGTGACATATTCGTCTGTTCTGCTGTTCCACGAGGGTGTGGGTGTGCTAGCACTGACTATATAGTTTATTAGAAAAAGAATGAAGACGAATATGTCCAACAGCAATAATCAAAAAAAGGAAAATGCGCGTCTTTATATGTGTTGGTACAATCGCGCCATAGGTTCAACAATAGTATATAGAACGATGATCACGCGATATGTAGAATAAAAGATTATTGGAAGATGATCATACCATATATAGAACACAAAACATAATGTAATTAAGACGATCAGGTGATGACAGGGCCATCAAGGGTTACCTCGATAACAAGCTTGTAGTTTGTNCATAATCTAAATAAATTAGAAATTTATCTGTTGTAACTTGTATTATTGGACGAGGAGATGATGGTTCCTTAATGATAAAGAAAACAAAATGTGATTAATTTTTTTAATCTAAATAAGTAAAACCTCCGACACATTAGAAGACCCCTCCCCACACATAATAGAAGACCACCCTTGAATAAATGAAGCAAAATATATATTAGAAGACTCCCCTGATAAAATCGATTTTTTTACAAATAATTTCTGGAGTTTATTAACTTTTTTAGTATTTAAGTCCATAATTGTATCTTAGGTCAGTATGAACAATATTTTACTTCCTTCATGAAAACGATGCGTCAGTTCGAAGTGAAAAAAATCCTGCGAAACAACTGTTTAGTAAAGAATGTATTTCTTTATAGAATACACATCATGGAATATTTTTAGTGCTCTTCTGCAGCATATTCAGAAGGAATTTTTACGGTTCTCTATATAAAAAACTTCTCATGGTCTTGAGCTATAATGAACTCAGTGCAGAACCGTGGATGTAACGCATGAAGAGATCTTTGTAAAATAGTAGCATATTAGGTGAAACTTCATGGCCTAATAATTAAAAAGCCTCATTATCTGAGATTTCTAGAAATTCTGAAACATATTCATTACAAAGGACTCTTTCATAATTGAAAAACACGTGAACTCATGGATATACGGTCAAGACAGAAACGAATAAGAAAATTTCAATTCGGCAACATCTTCGATCGGATTCAGTTCGCCTCAGACAAATTCAATCGAATAAGATCATTCGACAATTTGATTTGATTTTCGTCTATAATACGCGTCGGTTTTTTGTAAGTACTTCTCATGAGACTCAGAACGCATTTCTATTTTTAATAAAACCTGAAACCGGTTTTTAAAAAAGACCAAGAAGAAAACACGAAATGTGTATCCAACTACTCTTTTTCTTATTGATTGCTTATTCTTAATACAAATGTATTAATTGACGTTGGCTTGAGACTAATAAGCATGCTATTAGTAGATTCTCATGTGAGCAGATTCCATCAATATTAGTCAAAAATAAACAAGAACAATTAATTTAATTGAGTTTGACAAAGCAAGTTAATTCCTTTTCTGAGTTATTTAGTTATTGAGAAGTTAAAATTTGGTCAATGGCAGATCTTTTTTTTTTAGAAAAAAATGCTAGTGAACATTTTACCAAGGTGTTCGGATACGTTACCTTTAATATTCTAAGAATATTTATTATCAATGATAGACTTTCTTTTTTCACAGGATAACATTTATTGCTTTCTCATCATACACATGTTGAATAAGTAAAATACTATTTTTCTAACGATTCTATTGAACAAAAATGAATTGAAACAAAGATTTGTTGAAAAGATGGCTGAATAATATAACTTTTTTAGGGGACATAATAGAAGACCTTGTAACTTATGAGCGATAAGACAGAATAAAAGATCCCGGGTGTTCGAATGTGTCGGAGGCTTTATGATATTTTTCGATTATCTAGCTATTGCTCGGCAGTTTATATTTTCTGAGAAATCCAAGCTTACTTTGTATGTCAAGACATATTGCCACGAATCAGTAAAGTATCGAGATAAAAGTTTGATCAAACGTGCTGCTGGAAGATCTAAACAAATATCAAACAGAACGAAACGGACTAACAAACGTCAAGCAATCTCATTAGTTACTTACCATTAACAAAACCTAAGCTATCAGGCATATTGGTAAGTAGTTTTGGTAACATAGATCTGAAATTCGCTTCAATATCAACATTACATAAATACTGAATCTCGTCGAATATCTTTAAAAAAATACTTATTGCAAATAAATAAACTGGTAATTATTGGAAAGGAATGAGATACTGATTAAAATCTAAAAAAATTGATAAGAATGTGCTTACCAACAAAGCATTGCTATAACCAGGATACTCTTGAAGAACTTCTTTAGTAGTGTGATTCTGAACATACAATCTTCTTTCAACTAGTGTTTTTTTCCAGGAGACTTCAACATTATGAAAATCAAAGTTTTCCTTAGCTAATTCGTTCTTCATAAATTGAATATGTTCATCAAATTCTTGAAGATCATCATTAACATCTATTTTATTCCAAAATTCAGCATGAACCTCGAAGAAAAAAAGAATTATTTCCACTGTACGATTGACTTTAAAGTCATTTGTTTTGATAGATACTTACTTCACGACGAGCTGCAACTACATTATCACTTTGTTTGACTGGACGACCAGCAGAATTACCAAATTTCAGCTTCATCTTTAGAACTTCATTAGATATTTGTTGGAGTGGACGACGTTCTCGTTTGAATTTCCCTTTAAGGCTTTCAGTCCAATCGTTCTACAAAAAAACATAATTATGTCGAAGAACAATGAAGAAAAAAGTTTCTAGAGGGTACGTTCAGAATCTGATCCTATGGCCTGATTGACAAAGTCTATAATAAGCCAGATAGCTTTCACAGAATTTAGAGTCTTTTCTTCCATTAATTTCAACTATGTTTTAGGAATTGTATGTCAATCAAATATGTAAGCTAGAAGAAGCTTTATAATTTGATAGACTCTTATTTGAAATTTTGTTATAGCTCATAGAGAGAAGTTAGTAAAGTTATGTGTTCCATTATCGGATCTCTCAACCCAATAACTCTCATTTATGGTTAGCTTGAAAACAGTTTATTTACCAATGCCGCAGTATCATTCATAATATTTAACTTTTCCAGTATTGCTATTCCCATTGATCTGTACTCATGTATACCAGGATACCTAAAATAAAATAGACAAATATATGACTTCTTTTTTGGATAAAGAATCATAATTACTCACAGCAGAGAATATTTCGTTGTGACGTCAGTGAAAACAGCGTCAAGTAATAGTCGACGAGCATTTGTATGACCACGAAAATGATCTATCTCGCCTTTGTCTATAAATTGTTGAATTTTTGGTGGTAAATCCGATATAATATATTTATTTGGAAAACGTGGTTGTTCTTGATTTTCATAGTTTTCTTTTTCAACATCTTCTTTTGGTGATCTTATTGGTTCTTCATGCATATCTTCGGAATCAGCTGATGAATCAAATGCAGAACCATTACTGAGGTGATTATTTGAAAATGAAATCGTTGACATTGTTGTGAATTGATTTATGTTACTTTGTTCAATCACTTGTTGAGAATTATTATCCAATGAATTATCAATATATTTTTCCGATGCTATTGCATCAGAATCATTACAAACCGGATTATGAAAAAGAGTACGATGTTCTGCCAGAAAACGTACACGTTCTTTAATTGTTTTTATTAGAGTCATTGTCCCTAATAACGACACGAGAATTTTCACTTCTCTTGTTTATCGTGGTACGCCTCTATTATACATCCGATCAAAAATATTTTTATATATGCAAGATCCTCAGAGTCTGCTCTTTCAAATGGTATGACCACGGTCTTTTTTCATCGCGTAATAGTGGAGAAATCAGCGGTCTACGATCAGGGACTTCAAGTGTCGTTATTAGGAGCAGTTTCCCTAATAACGACAGTCAGCCATTTTTTGTCCCTAATAACGACAGTCAGCCATTTTTTGTCCCTAATAACGACACTAACAAAATTCAAGGGAAAACATATTTCTTTAAAAAAAAAACGTTTTTTCATGTTTCCTGTTGGAAATCAAGCANTTAGATGAATCCATTTGAAAGACAAGAACATTTGAACAACGTAAATCACCATGTATCATACCTTTGTTAACGATGTAAATCATTGCATCAATAATCTGTGAGAAAATATTGATGAGTACCATTGGTGTTGGTTCGAATACATGTTTTTTTAGTAACTCTTGAAGATGACCATATGGTGCTCGTTCTTGCAATAACATAATTGATCTGAAATTATTTTCAACAAATCCGAATGTGTTGATGATATGCTGATGATTGTCGCGTTCTTTGTAGAATAATACTTCATAGTCAGTTGGTGCTTCATTGATTTCAATTAAAACAATTGAGCCTGTCCCTTTGTCTAACATCCATTGAGCTTCATAGATTTTACGAAATTTGCCACCTAGTAAACCATTCCTTGACACATCAACATTAAGTTTAAAGGCGCAGCCTGTCGGTGGCCTTAAAAAATAAGCAATTGATCAATTCATTTTAAAGATAGAAAGATGTTTCAAGAAAATATTAAATTACTCTTTGATTTAATTATGATTCAATATATCATCATGTTCGAAAAAACAAATTGAATAGATACTGATGAATAAGAGTCTGCTGAATTTAAAATCAAGAAAATTTTCTTACTCATACAATGAAATTGGTTCTCGAATATCTGAGACTTCCGACGGTTTAATGACAGATAATCTTTCTTTAATTTCTTCAAAATTTGGTCGCCATTCTCGTTCATCTTCCCAACAAGATGTCATAAGAGTCCAAAGTTGACGATCACAAATAAGCGGTTTATTTAATCTTTCATTATCTAATTTTGCTCTTACAACTTGATTATCATCAGCAATATATGAATAAGGAATTTCACTATTTGATAAAGCTTCCCATATTAAAACACCCATTGAATAAACATCGGATTTTTCTGTATAACTTGATTGATCATTATTTCGAAGTATTTCTAATGCACAGTATCGTTTTGGAATAATAGAAGAATTGTTCGATATAGATGAAATCTTAAGTGAACGTGCAAGACCAAAGTCAGTTATTTTAACTAAATTATTTTTTGGTTGATTTGGATCTAATTTAAATACAAGAACATTTCGACAACCTAAATCACCATGTACAATTGATTTACTAGCAATAAAACTCATTGCATTAGCAATCTGTAAAAATATTTCAATTAATACTATTTGTGATAAATGAGTATCAAATAATAATCCAGATAAATCATTTTGTTGTGCATATTCTTGCACGTATATTATTTGATTAAGATTATTTTCAATAGAACCAAATGTTCGAATAATATGATCATGACCATTCAATTCCTGATAAAAGAAAGCTTCATGTTTGCCTATATCGGTAATCATTTCAACAATAATACATCGATCTTTTCTTCGTCGTATCCATTCACCAAAAGAAATTATTTTATCATCTTTTCTATAGATATGATGTGTTTTACGTATATCAATACCATATTGGTATCTTTCTAATTCAAATTTCGATTGTATTGCCATTATATTATTAAATCAATTTTTTCTATTTCTAAAAATCAAAGTACTTTTTCATTATAGTTTTCAGAGAAGAAATAGTTATAAAATTTCTGAACATAATTACTGTTCTTTATTTGTCGATGAAGAGAAAAGAGACGAACCATTATTACGATATAAATGACAACACATTCAACGTTTTCATTAATTCGGCATGTAACTTAACTGAATAGTTTCTCGATCTGAAATGAACTTTTTGTTAAAAAAACCAGATATTCTTATAAAATCTCATAACATACTATTTTAATGGCTCGCATCTGTTCGATATAGCTTTAACTTAATCTACACAGCAATCGGTTTTTCTATATATTAATCAAATATAGTCTGATAAAAATTTCTTTCATACAACTTGCGGATCGATTCCCCGTAGTTGCAAAGAAATGTTTCAACTAGATAAATTGAATGTTTTTCAATAATCACTAATAAATGTTTGTGCATAGTTACATTTAGATCTTTCATAAGATTATTATTTGAATTAAGGGTTCTCTCCTGAGAAAAGCAAATTTTTCGAAAAAAAATCGATGTTGATTTTTTGACATAGGAAGATACAGTGAAGTTTCCTTTTTGCAGAATATATAAATTTTTGAACAAGGGCTAAATTTTAAAGAGACTTTTGGAAGAAACTTCGATCTTACTACTCTTATTTACTTTAAGTATCACAAATATTGCAAGCTTATGTCATCTGTTACGTGCTTGTAAAAATTCCATTTAAATATATATTTTTCTTGGATTTGAATGGAAAAAACCATGTCAAAATTTATTTACCGTTTTTGTCAGGACATAGTTTTCCACTAGAAAAATTGAAATAACTTCCATTCAGTTCAATATATAATCAATATTTTTTGTGTTCTAGCGGTCAAAATGGGAGTAAACGTTTTGTCCGACCAGAGATTTTTCATAATTGACTTTCGTGTTGAGAAAGAGAAAGATTTAGTCTCGTGAAATAAAATCTGTATTGCTTATTTTAATACCGTATGTACTAAATGATCATAAAAACTGTGCACAGTTATTGGCTTTATTTTGAAACCACCTCGAGCTCTGTACCACTGATAGTGACGAAGTTATAAAGATTATCCTCAAGTTCATAAATGGACTATAGATAAGTCGGGAGTTCACTCTGGTTTTAATATACTGGACTGAAATTGTTACCAGAAGCGTTTCTCACTCGAACTATTCATTTCTAAAAAGCTCAGCTCAAATAGGCCATCCTAAATGGAAAATCTATTATAAGGAGGAAGGCCTCCTTAGTACAAATCATATGAGTAATTATATTTTCATTCAACTTACTATTCATTTTTTATGTCTTAACTTTCAAAAACTCAGCGTTGCAACAAAGGTTTCTAACGGTTATATAGTTAGATTTCAAGATAAAAGAAAGTCCAACTGATGATTATGAAAATATAAGCAGCGTTGGTTAATATACACAGGACGTCTTTCCGTTCTCTTGTTGCTCTATTAAATATTTATTATTTTAGCTTATCTTTTTCTTTTATTCTTTCTCTTGACAAGGTGCTAAAAAGGTAGAATAGAAAACAAAGTATCTTGTTGACTTTTTGTAACTTGCATCGTTATGTTGATTAGTCCTATAGACAGTAACGATGGAGGAAGGATATAGCTGTAGGTAACACTGTAGGTGCAGTAGGAGTGCGTATGAATGAAAAGAAGTTTGACCCACACTCATACCCATCCACATCCATATTCAAAACCTATTAGTTGTGGATTACTTCACATATCCAAACGAATTAATTCTAATTTAATAAAAATAATTTGATATTTTTTGTTTCCCAAATATGACTTGTTTAATATTTCAATTCAATTTTTAATAAATTTAATTCAAAATAAGTAATCTTTTAGAAAACAAAAAGAATTTTGATTGAAATGATACAGTAAAATAAATAATAAAGAAAGAACATTAATATTTATCATTAAAAATATTTAATTCTCTTTGATATTCTTCTAAAAGAATTTCTTTTAGCTTATTTTAATACTTTAACCCTTTGAGTCCCGGCGACGTATATATACATCCAAACACGTTTATCGAACAAAGGTGCTCCTAATATATTCTTTAACTGCTTAGAACATCTTTTTATCTTTTATTAGGTGATGTCAGACAAGTACCATCTTTCTTTCCTTCCTCTAGGCTTCTTAGTGTCACATATCTATGTTGTATATGCTTTCTTTCATTATGTATGCTGATACACATCATTCCTCATTCCAGTACAATCATTTTTCTTTCGTTCTTCTGTTTGTATTGGTCATGCACTGTTCTCTCTAAATACTCTCTGGTTAGTTCCTATCTTTCTGTAAAGTTCTAGGTAGTTCTGACTTATCTAGAGAATCTAGTAAGTTCTTTCCGGTTCTAAATCGTTTCACATATATACCCATCGTTCGAGTAGTAAAAGACAAGCGTAAGAACGAATCGAATATATTCTTCTTTTGATAATAATCATATATTTCAACGACCAACCTTACACCTTTTCACAATGGCAACTTTAAGAAAACGACGCTTGACTGAAGAAGAAATTAGGGAAAGTATGAGAACTCTGGATCCGACCTAGCGTCAGAAGATGAACTTCTAACAGCTTTTGATTGCATAACTATTGATTCTGATGATGAGGATCTGCCAGGAGAACGCCCATGGCACTGTAGAATATTCACCCCAACTATTTTGCAGTTCGTTGGTAAACCTGGTTTACAAAATACGATTTTTCTTGTCGTAAGAACACCGCTTGATTATTTTCAATTATTTTTTGATGAGACTATAAGACCAACTATTATTGGAAGACTGTCGACAAGAGATTCCCCTCTTCGTCTAACTGCACACCATGTCCCTTCACTTATCCCACAAACATCGCAATCAAAGAAAATACGTCGTTTGCACATCCCATAATATTTGATGTGATACACGGTATTTTTTGTCCTGACTGTGATGCTTCTCTATGCATTGTCGACTGCTTCAAAGACTATGATACAAAGATAAACTACTAATCGATTTTTGATACAAGAATACTGTATCTTCCTAAAGAAACAAAGATTATATTGAAAGATTTCTTATAAAAAAAAGCCGGGACTCAAAGGGTTAGTTATGAAATTGACAAAGAATATTCTCTTAACTTTTCCACTACGTAATTGGTCAATCCGTTTATTCGAAGTATTCTTTGGAAAAGTTCAACTGTACATAAATAAGGCAAATATAAGTATATAATACTAATTGTCGGATTGATAGTGAACGATCCATATTCATGTTTAGTTTGGCGAAGTTTCAAACACGTTTATTAAGGAGAATTCATTTTTTGGTTGAAGTTAATTTTTACGAATTGTATGAGAAGGAAATATAGAAATAAAACAGATCGTAAGTTTTTTTTATAGTTGTATCACTTTGTCAATGAATGGAAGATTATTTTGCTAAAGACCAAAGAGTTGCAGCGCCAAAGTATCTCAAAAATGGAGCGCGCAATTGTATTCTATTTACCTTTCACCTCATCTCATCTATTGCCTATTGAAAATGGACAAGAAGAGCAATTTTTACATGAAAATATCCATTCACAATAATTAATATGTAAATAATATGACAAACAGTCAAATAAAGACATGCAAATGCTATTTTGTATGTTTTATATAACTCCTTTCATTTCCAGTTTTGTATTTCTTCTTTTTTTCAAAAACATATCTGCTAGGAGAGAGAGAACTCTCATTCTCTAAAACTCAACCACATCGTTTATTTTTGTGTTTCTTGAAAAAGACTTCAATATCTTCAGAAAAGTATACAGTCCATCCAGAGGAGACAACAAAAACACTAAAATGTAATTGTTCGTTGAATTGAGATTAGTTATAAGCTCATTTTTCTGTATTTATTCTAAAGAAAATTCAAATAAAATAGATAGCAAACTGATGACGTAATGAAAAACTTTTTGATATCAATAAAAAATTTTCTTCATTTCCATTGGTCGCAATAGTCTACGTCATCAGAACAAGAGCAGCTACAGGTTGAATTTATTTCATAGATATAGACATCATCTCACATCGATCTTCATTTTGGCAACGCAGCATTTTTCTCTCTAATATTACTATCAGGATTATTATCTGTATTTTCAATTGCAACATCTTGAAGTAAATCGAAAACATCATCAAAACAAACACAACCCAAACGCTTGTCAGTGCTTTCTTAATTCTTTTGTCGTTCTAGAGTGGCACAGGCAACATGCGTGTGGGAGTAGACCTTCTTTTATTTTACACCCACACTCACACCCTAGCCTCGACTCAAAAGCGAATGTTCATTTTTCAATCGAGCAAAATTTCACTAGCTAGATTTATGAAAAAAACTAGGAAATGGAGTTCAGTCCAAAAAGGATTTTTCTAAATACTATTAAATTCTTGTAGTTACGATCGAGCTCTGTTGTATTCTGACCACACTCTTCACACAAGACTTTGACGCTTTCGGCCAATCTGAATGTAGTAAAAAGCGAGTCATCAAATTGTTCGACATTCTCTTGGATGTGATATCTTGTTTGAAAATATTCATCAGCATGCGAATATCGTATCCTTCGTAGGGAACACACACTAATTAAGAAAAGTAAACCACGCATTTTATGATTCACATGCTTCATTCATATGTCAATGAAGCAACATAGAATTCCGATAAAAAATTTTTGAAAAACATTGTTAAAACTCGTGTAACTTCAAAGGGATGTGGCTGCGGATGAGGGACAGCAGAAGAAGCGAAACTAGACCCACAACACAAAAATCAATAATTTTAATAGAATTTTTTATAAGACCAATTTAAAAATGAAATAGTTCTTTGTTCTATTTTTTAGATGAACAATTTCCTAAGCTTGTTTTAAACTTCATGAATTTGTAATTTACAACATTTTATAAAAAGTCTCCTAAAAAATTAACAATTAAGTGTTCTCTATGTTAAAATATTGCCTACAGAAATAACATATTTATAAATAAATTTTCTTCAATTTAACGAAACCTTCATAACGTGTAGTCTTTCCTAAAAACTCTAACAAAGAGAATATTGATGGAAAATGATGAAATATAAGATCTCTGAAGAAATCATTTGGCACTAGATTAAAGAACAAGTCAACTTTCAATTTTCTATTTCAAAAAATAATTATTAAACGACTGGTTGAAATTTTTCAAGCGTCTCGAAGAAGTTAGATTGTTTTTCAATGCTTTTATGTTTTTCTGAAAAAATAAACAATGAATCGCATGTTGAAAGATTTCGCAGAATTTTTCAGCTATCTCCTCATTTTGAAGAACTCGATTTCCGTCGCAAAAAGAATTTCCATCTTTTGCAACTATTTTAAACTAAACATTTTATTTGAGTTGAGAGAAAATAGTTTCTGAATAAAAAGAATTGTTTTTTTTCAACGAAATTGATTAATTTGATCAACGAAGATAGATATCGATTTAATTTTCTCATATTGATTACTAGACAAAAGAAAATAATTTTTCTATTAATACAATTATTCTGTTAAATAGGTAAATGAATTGTTGATCGTAATTCAGTAACGAAAAAATAAATGTTAATTATTATCAGGAGTCTTTTCACAAATCTCACTCAAAAAATAGTGCATGCCATTAAATCTGATGATTTATAGTTGTAACAAACCATGATGCGTAAAATATCAAACATTTACAATTACAAACAAAATTTCCAAAATTCAAGCAAAGCATTCACATCGCTATAGAACTTTTCTTATTTTCTGAAGCATTTAGAGATGTACCAATTTCTGATGAATCATGTCAACGACTACAAAACAAAGGTTTCGGAATTGATAGGTATTGATCGAAATTCGTCTAAAAATTTTATTTTTAGACTCAATTCTAACTACTTGAGAGACTCGTGTTTTGCTTTTGATGAAATCTAACAAGAGTTTCTGATAGAGAGTTCAAAACTGATTACAACTATTATGAGATATTCTCGGAAACTTGATCGTTTTCAATGTTACGAATATGTTACTTTTATCACAGATGCACCAGTACCTGTCAATTCCTGAAATTCGAAGTCGAATATTAATATATTTCCAGTATTGAAGACGATAAAATTTCCGAAAAATTCTCATAGTGGTTGTAATCGGTTTTGAGCGCTCTATCAGAAACTATTTTTAGATTTCATCAAATACAAAACACGAGTCGCTCAAGTAGTTAGAATTGACTATAAAAATAAAATTTTTAGACGAATTTTGGTCAATACCTATCAATTCCGAAGCCTTTGTTTTGTATGCGCTGAATTCTCACCACAGTTTTCAACAAAGCAGGAAAAGCTGAATATGACTGATACAGAGAATCGACGGTGGCTTACATTGTATCTACAAGAAAAGGTAATCTTTGACATGATGCACTAACATTTGTTGCATCACTAGAATCATTCATCGACTTTCATTTTTTACATTAAGTCTACGAATATTTTTTTCGACTATCTGTCGACTTGGATCATCAGAAGGAAGAGACTTCTCATAAATAGCCAGTGCTTGTTGATAATATGAGAGTGCCTCCTTTGCATTTTTCTCATTTTCATAGCAAAGACCAAGATTATTCAAACAGGACGCAGTGACGACATGGCCTGGTGGATGAACTTTCTCTTGAATTTTCAATGCTTGTTGATAATGATCAAGAGCTTCGCTATGTTTTCCTTGTCGACGGTTAGTGTCACCGATGCTGCACAGACTTTGGACAATATCGATATAACCAGATGGATTCAATTTTTCTCGAACATTCAATCCTTGTCGATAAAAATTGAGAGCTTCATCGTATTTTCCTTGCTTATAAAGAACAAAACCAATGTTGTGAAGAATATCAGAAATATCAAGATGACCGGAAGGATAAAATTTCTGTAGAATTTCTAATGCTCGTTGATAATAATTCAGAGCTTGGTCATAGTTTCCTTGTCGATGGTAGGTTTTACCAATTTTTTGAAGACTTTGAGCAATATCAAGATGACAGGAAGGATGAGTTTTCTCTCGAATTTTCAAAGCTCTTTGATAATAATCTAGAGCGTCATTGTATTTTCCTTGGTTATCAAGAGTAAGACCAATGTTATGGAGAGTATGACCAATATCGACATGACCCGACGGATATAATTTCTCTAGAATTTCCAATGCTCGTTGATAGTATGCAAACGCTTCAGTGTACTTTTCTTGTCGACGATAAGTGTTACCAATGTTGTAGAGACTTCGAGAAAGATCGCTATGACCAGATGTATGTAATTTCTCTAGAATTTCCAATGTTTGTTGATGATAGCTGAGAGCTTCATCGTATTTTCCTTGTCGATACAAAATGTTACCAATATTATTGAGGCTTTGAGCAATGTCAACATGATCTGACGGATGAATTTTCTCTCGAATTTTCAGAGCTCTTTGATAATAATTTAGAGCTTCATCGTATTTTGCTTGGTTATCAAGGGTGAGACCAATGTTATAGAGAGTAAGAGCAATATCGGCATGACCAGATGGATAAAATTTCTCTAGAATTCCTAATGCTCGTTGATTATAATCCAGAGCTTCATTGTACTTTTGTTGTCGACGGTAGATTTTACCAATGCTGTCGAGACTATAAACAATATCACGATGACCGGAAGGACACATTTTCTCTCGAATTTGCAAAGCTCTTTGATAATAATTTAGAGCTTCACCGTATTTTCCTTGGCTGTCAAGAGTAAGACCAATCTTATGTAGAGTATGAGCAATATCGACATGACCAGATGGATATAATTTCTCTCTGATTTCTACTGCTCGATGAAGATAGTCAAGAGCTTCATTGTATTTTCCTTGTCGATACAGAATGTTACCAATATTGTTGAGACATTGAGCAGTCTCCATATGATCAGATGGATGAAATTTCTGTCGAATTTCGAATGCTCTGTGATAATAATCGAGAGCTTCATCGTATTTTCCTTCCCTATCATGGATGAGACCAATGTTGTGCAGACTACGAGCAGTATCAACATGGCCAGATGGATAAACTTTCTCTTGAATTTCCAATGCTTTGTGATAGTAATTGAGAGCTTGATTGCGTTTTTCTTGTCGACGGTAAGCGTTACCAATGTTGTAGAGACTATGAGCAATATTCGCGTGATCACATGAATAAAATTTTTCTCGAATTTCTAATGCACGTTGATGATAGCGGAGCGCTTCATCGTATTTTTCTTGACGATGGAGGGTTTTACCAATGTTGTTGAGACTTTTAGCAATTTCGACATGGCCAGATGGATAAAATTTCTCTCGAATTTGTAATGCTTGTTGATGATAATCGAGTGCTTCATCATATTTTCCTTGATTATCAAGAATAAGACCAATGTTGTGTAGACTTTGTGCAATATCGCCATGACCTGATGGACATAATTTTTCTCGAATTTTCAATGCTCGTTGATGATATTGAAGGGCTGCATCGCGCTTCTCTTGATGATCGAGAAGAAGAGCAATGTTGTTCAGGCTATGAGCAACATCTACATGACCAGCTGGGTAATATTTCTCTCGAATTTCCAATGCACGTTGATGATAGTGGAGTGCTTCATCATATTTTCCTTGGCGATAGAGAACGTTACCAATGTTGTTGAGAACATGAGCAGTGTCTTTAACTCTCGGTGGTTCATTTTTCATCATTCGATCATATGCACGATCATAGTATTCACGAGCTTTGTCATATTTGTCTTTAAAATAAAGAGCTCGACCAATATTAAATTCAATCCAAGCACGATCTTCATCATGTGAGTCATATAATAGTTGTTGAAAATACTTTTGTGATTTATCATATTCACCTAAGTTACATAATAATCTTCCAAAAACAATCGAAACACTTAGTTCTTCTGTTTCTTGCTTCGTTAATTCGATAAAATCTTTAGTAATTTTTTGTCCTTCATTTGAAAGATTCATTTTAATTATTGTTAATGATTCGTCTTCCTCGACTGATTCAATTTCAAAACATGCATTCAAATCAAATAAAACTTCTTGTTCATATGAATATTCACTAAATTGATGAATGTCAGCAAAAATAATATTTTTATCTACTTGTTCAATATCACATTGAATATGGAAAAGAGCAGAAACGACTTCAGTTCTTGTTGTTTGTTTTACTGCAAAATCAAGTGCTTGTGACTTTTGTCGACTTGTTGATAAATATCCATTTGTTGAGACAAGTTTTCCTTGGTTTTCTTTTAGTTTATTAAGTTCTTTGGTATTAAGTTTAACTCCTCGATAAACATTTACAATTTTTTCTTCTGATAATAAAATCTTTTCATGTTCACGTTGAAGATTTTGAGAAAGATCACCAATAAAAAATCGAAATATATATAAGAAATCAATATCTTCTGTTCTTAATGCTTTATTAATTAATTTATATAGAAATGATTCTTTTGAATACCAACGAATAGCATCTTCTGATTGATAGGTTTGTTCAAATTCTTCAATATTTTTCATTTCTTTCGTATTTCCACGATAATATTCTTTACATATTTGAATCATTTGTTGTTTTGCTAGTTCAGTTCGCGGAAGACGAGAAGTAACATAATTAAATAATTGAAACCAAAGAAATTCTGCTGATTCTTTGGATAAATCTTTTGTTGATTTTTGATGTTGATCAAAAAAAGAAAATGTTTGTATTTGTTTATTAAACAGACTAGTTTGTTCTTTAATTGATTCACATAAATCATCAAGATTTGTATAAATTCCAACTATTTTTTGATATTTATTTAATAAGAATTCATATCGATCTTTTTTTAAACAAAAGATGAAAATCGAATCGATTTGATGATAAGAAGGAATTTGTGATAAAATTTCTGATGCTTTTGATCCTGATGTTATTAGAAATATTTTTTCTTTATCAATTGATTGAATAAATGTAATACATTCTTCAAGGTCAGTATGAAAAATAACATAATCATTAATAAGACGAAGTTGTTGTTTTGTTTGTTCAGTATCATGACGTGATCCAATATTTGGATCAAACCAAATGAGTGTTGAACTCTCTTTATTTTCATTAACTGTGGTGATCAATAATGGATTAAATGAATAATTATTTATTTCTTCGTTATTCGATAGTAATATTTGTGCCATAATAGTTACAACAAAAATTTCTTTTTAATAAAACTCAACATCAGAATATGAAAAGAAAAAAAAGAAAAAGTTATGAAAGAGAAAACTATCCGTGGCACAATAAATAAATATTTGCTTTAATAAAAATCACGTGCAGTAGTGCATTTTCCTAGCATTTGGATCAAACAATTGTTTTTTCTGTTCTGTCAATAGTTACTCAGCAATTTTTTTTCTTCTCTGTAAGGCTGGCACTTTACCTGTATATTTTACTTTGAAAAAATAAAGGAAACTGAATCTAAATAAATACAACCTAATATTGATTTTGCAGTTTAATATTATACTTCGATAATGGTGCAACATCATGAGAAGTCTACAATGTTGAACTAAGAAATCAACAATGGATTGCAAGTCTTGTATAAAACGCCACCTTTAGTTCTATTATTTTATTATTCATGAGAAATTATAAATTCTATGATGCTGACAATTCTAAATTGGAACAAAATATTTCTTGTCGTTTTCTTTGACGGTTGGCTCAAGCTCGTCGAGTAAATGCTAATGTTGTTTTGAACATATTCAGACAGTGTTTTTTTACCGAAATTAGAAATATGAAAATCAAAAAGAATTAGAGAAGCCTCAATAACGAGAATATGCTCAAACCATCATATTCCGTTCGACTTGACCTCAATCCAATTATATCTTTTGGTCCTGCTCGTTGTACAAAACTAAGAAAAAATCTTACATCTGTTTTTTGAAGTGTTGTTTCATTGGGGGTCATCCATTAAGGACGTCCGGAAAAGTAACTTTTAAATTTCTAATGTATGCTTTGAAATTTTGACTAAAAATGCTGCTTTTGTGAATACGAAGTTATTCAAGCACGTTTCATTGGTTTATTTGACAATTAAGGAGACCCTACTTTCTGTTGTTCATTGAGGGCAGGGTGTGGATGTGGGTATGGGTGTAGATGTAAAATAAAAGAAGGTCTACACCCAATTTCTCTTCTCCTTGTTTATCTCGAGACGCTAGATCGAATTTTTTCGTCTGCTCCCTCCTGTTCACAAACAAAAGGCTATCGTTGTTAATGTGAAGGAGGAAAAAGAATTCCCCTTCCTCGCTTTCCGAAAATTAAGTTTTATATATTTTTCTTTGTCTATCTGCATGTATTAAATCAGAGACAATTTTTCTTCTCGGCTGCCTAAAGGAGAGAATCGATAAGCAATGAAATTGGCCCCCCTCGAGAAATTTGATTTTTTCTATGTAAAACTCTTCTGCAAGGTGTTTAAAAGTCATCATTAGTAGAATTAGTCCGATTACACTTGATTATGCTGTGCTCAGGCCATCTGAAATAGTCAATGATTTTCGTATGCACATCATATACAATCATGGTCTATTTAACTCTCAATATGGTAGTCGATTAGGCTAGTTTCTGTATAGTTTGATAGAACTTTTCAAGGACTACAAAATGCTATAGAAATATCCAAGAAAAATGCTACCTGATAGAAATTTAGAAAGAGCATATTGCTCGAATATGCTTTTACTATGAGTATTGCCTATTGAAATAGTGTATCCAAGTCTACCCATCTAATGGCCCAGCCACGCTAGTTTTCACATGATTTGAGAGAGCTTTGGAAGCACTACAAAATGATATAAAAATATTAAGGAAAAAATATTGGCCACTGGAAAAGGTTTCAGTGATACTGCCATATAGACTTAATTTTGAGAGTTTTTGACCAATATTTTGTAGATTTTTATCAGAAAAAGTGTCATTCAGATAAAAACTAATTTAATATTCGGAATCAGTATCTAAAACTGAGTAGAGATATGTGAGGTTTTAATCGTCTTGTTGACTTTTTTTTTGTCGAAAAATTCGCACTGGTTCCTGTAAAGGGTAAGCCAAAAAATGAATCTCGTCAAAATGGTGTTTTCATCGTTTGAGCATGTGTCATTTTCAGTTCTGAAAACATTTTACAACTTCAAAACTTAATTTCCATTGTTGAAACAGCTTTTCTACGAAATCCATTTTTTGTGGGTGTGGGTGTAGATCTTCTCACCACACCCACCCCTATTACTTTCCTGCCTAAAAAAGAAACTGTTAAATAAACATTAGAAACAGAAATACGTATTTCTCACTGTTTTTTCTTAATAATTTGATTGAAATGAATTGTTGTTAAGCGTACAAACAAGTTTTTTACTCTTTAGTGTAGGACGACAATATGATTACGAATAATGAAAACATTTCACAGAAAGATGTGATCATTTGGCTTTGTCAAAGTGATGAAAATCATCAAGATATGCAATCAAAATTACATGTTGTAGTCTTTCACAACTGCGATGATTGTATTGATTATATGAGCGACATTCATGACAGAAGAATCGTCCTAATTATCTCACATCAATACTCAGAGCATATAGTATCTGTTATACATGAGATGGAGCAGTTAAAAGCAATTTACGTGCTACATAAAATGATGATAGTAGTGTAAACTAGCTTAAGAAATATAGCAAGGTAAGAATAGTGGGTTATAGAGTACATATTTGACTACTACACTCTTGGGAATAATAAGATAGAAAAGCAACATTCGTGTTTTTTTTATTACTTTAGGTCAAACGCACATTTACTAACTTCGAATCTCTTATCAGTAATATATCTTATCATCAAAGAATATAGGATGAACAGATTTCTTTTACTGCTTTCAATAGTACATCAGATCAAGCTGACGTTAACAACAGTTTATCTCTTACTTCCGTCAGTAGAGATCAAACATTAAAGTCGCGCAATATCACATTTATATATTTTTTATCTTCTTATCGATATTCTTCTGAAAATATCAAATAATATCGATATCTTATCCAAAGAAGATCTAATCAATCATTTCAGACGTATCTATAATGGACAACCAGGATTAGCAACTATCAATGAATTCGAGAAGAATTACAGTTCGAAGAATGCAATATGATGGTGTACTAAAGGATACATTTCTCTGTCGTGAACTAAATCAGTCTCTGAGGGAATTCGACTCTACATCCCTGATTTATATAAGCAGTTGACTGTTGAACATGAGCCATTTCGAACTACTTATGCTTCTAACTCTACCAACAGTTCAATATTGAAAATCTATTGAGGGCAATCGATTTCGAATGAAGCATTGATTTTACTTCGTCAGAATAAAAATGAATTTTTTTCTATGCAAAGTTTCATAAGTGCAAGTATGACACCAGCAATTGGCCAATTTTTTTCTGAATCAAGTGCGCAGCCAACAGTCGAACGAGTGCGTATTGTATTTGAATTCAACATTGATACATGATTAACAAACACAAAACCATTTGCTAAAATTAGTCATCTTAGTAATTTTGAAGCTGAAGACGAAGTTCTACTTGCGCCTGGTTCCATTTTTCGTATTAATAACGTTCAGTTTGATGATATTGATCATATTTGGCGACCGGAATTAACCTTCTGCAACGACGAAAACTTAGATTTATATGCCTTGATGGAACAATATGCAAATGAAATCGTCTATGATAGAGTTTCGTCTGGCTTTTTACTTTATCAGTTGGATTATTATGATAAAGCAAGAAGATGTTTCCGAAAAATTTCCGATGACAAATATCTAACAGATCTCGAGAAAGTCCATTGTTATCGTGGACTAGGAACTGTTGCAGCAGAAGAAAATCATATTGATAAAGCATATATATACTTTGAAAAAGAATTTAAATTATGGCATAAATTTGATGACGAAAAAAAATAAAATAGAAGCAACTTCAAAATTTTAGTTTGAACAATAATATTATGAAGTGTACTCGCATATATGGGATGATTGAACATATTATGGGTTCTTGCAAGAGATGGGATGATGCTCTGTTAGAATTAAGGCTACGAGAATTAGATTCTGATCATGAAAATATCGGTATTACTCATGCAAATATTGGTATAACTTATCAGTGTATGAAGAAACATAAAGAGGCCATTAATCATTTTTTAAAAAATCATTAAATATTTATTGAAAATCGTTACCAGAAAATCATCCTAATATTGAAAAGGCCAAAAGCAATTTACTTACTTCACAAATACAGTTAAATGAAATCAACTAACTCGAAAATTAGAAACTACGAAAGAAAAAAATGCAACGATAGAATACTGATCTTTAAACAAACTCAAATTAGTAACTCTGCTACAGCCACTAGTTCTCATAGTAGTTGAGCTTTTCACTTTTGAAACCTCAACCTTTTCTTAATGCTAATTTATTCAACTTCTATTCAAGAGAAATTTTTTTGAATAAAATAACATATCAGCTCAGACAAAATATATTTGACGCTATCGAGAAGAGAATCAATAGATACTATAAAAGGTTATTTATAATTATCTTCTTCTATTATTGATCATGACAGTAAAAAAATATCGATAGACAAAAATACAAATATTTGAAGACAAAGAGAGACGTCTACTACTATCAGTCAAAATATACTAAAAGTACACGTTTGTACCTGCACTGTCACAAAAACAAATCATATTATTCGTTATTGATCTTAACGAATAGAATGTATGTCTTAAGATTAGCTTCTTCTGCATAAAAAATCATCTGATAAGCAATTGCAGGTGTATATATTCAACATTAATAAAAAAAATTCTCAGTTCCTAACCGAAAAGAAAAACGTAGTAAATAGTAATCAACCAACTGCTTATCGTGACTACAGTGGTGTCAGTGAAGAAATTACACAGAAAACCACCTTCACAAGTTATATAGTGTGATTCATTATTATTTTCTATTTTCTCATCTAGTAATTATATCATAAAGATTACACATACGATGTTCATATATGTATCTTCTCGTTCTTCTCTTTATTGAACTTGTTGTATATTTTAACTGTTCTCTTCTCTTCATATTGTTTCGGGATTTATCCCTCGTGTTGATGGTTATATTCTAAACCCCTTTGGATTTTTTTTCCAATTCGCTCACCTATATATATTGAATATAATCAACGAGAACGACAATTTGAAGTTGATGAACGTCCAACGAATATATTTCGTATGATAGAATATTAAGTCGAGATGAATTTATCGATTATTAACTGAATCAAATCGTTTTGGTGATAATCGTGAATCACAGTCATCATTTTACGATTAAGATT
>CAJNSZ010000121.1:0-62361 GCA_905329745.1 Rotaria sp. Silwood2
CGATCCCAACCGATTCTGACCGATTCCGATTCCGATTCCAACCGATTCCGACCGATTCTAGAATCGGAATCGACTCGGATCGGAATCGTTGCATCCCTAGTTGTATACCATTTAAAAATATCCTAGCGAAAATATTTCATACAGAACTTAGGATTTTCTTGTCTCATTATACTACAGACACAGTTCACTAATACGAAACTCAAATCAGCACTAAGAAGTTAGATTAACGGTTTAGAATAAGAGGACAGATACAGATTAAGGAGTTACAATACGGCCATGGAATCAGGGGTTAACTATATATTAAGGACTTAGATTAGAGGTTAAAAGAAACCGACAGAATGAACGGGTCGAGCAAGAGGATAGAATAAGTGGTTGCAATAACTCGACAGATATAGGTCACTGAATCGTTTTCTGGGGAGCTGGAAGTAATCTATACAATGTCTTCCAAGCCTCGGCAACCTCTACTGTGTTTTCCGGATCCGCAGCTTTTTTGCTTGCATAGGATCCTTTCCACGAATCCTGTCAAGGGTTTCATATGGCAACAGATCCGCAAAATCTTTATAGCGTGCCGCGAAAACATGTTTTTTTACACTCTCAGACACTGATGAATCATGCATAATTTGATTTAGCATCGAATGGTATATTACGCGTAAGTGCCCTATGGACTTGAGCGAATCGCCAGGAGAGTTACTGGGGAAGTGTCAAGTATTCATAGGTTTGGAAGTTTTGACGCGTGAAAGTCCCATCTGATTGGTGTTTGAGCTTTGAAAATCATACACCATTCGATAGAACTCGAAATTCTGCATCGATTGGTGTGGTTTTCAAAGATGGCTTAAGCTTATGGGCAAATAGGCACAGGCAATACTTTCGAAAAACCGTTTTTTCAGGCTTCCTAGAAACTCAGTCGGTTATAAGAGACTTTTATCGATATGATTTACAGTACTCGTCAGAAGTCCCTGGACATGTCAAAGTCCAGGTAAAGTTTAATCATTTTCCACCAAATTTTTACCACAGATAGAGCTAAAAAAACTGTGGTCGCAAGCCTTAACCCGAGCTCGATTGACTGATATAGAGTTTGAGTTAGAAGTCAAATACTACTTTCACCTTTTGTGAACTCAATCTCTATATTCAAAGAGTTTCGGAATGTGGTTCATCCATCATTATAATACTAGTTATTCTTACATTTCCAATATAAGTTTCATGAGAAACTGATGAGACGTCAGAACGATTTATTTGACTCTTAGTCTGCTTATTGTAGTCGAGTTAGTCCACAAACGAGCGGAAAGGATGAAAAGGTTGCGACCAGCTATTGTGAGAGAATTCACACTTTTCTTGTTGTTAATAAAACTAGTCTCAAGTTGTTACAAACAGATTACAAAGAAAATTTTTAAAGTGTTCTTCAGTAAAGAGTATAATCGCCAGATGAATCGAATAATGCTTGAACACGATTTTCCATACTGCTCATAAGGTTGTAGGCTAGTTCATTTGGCAGCTGATTCCATTCTTCCTTAATGGCATTGACTAAACCTTCAAGCATTGTTGGTTGCCGCTGGGCCACCTTTACCTTGAGAAGAGATCATAAATTTTCAACTGGATTCATGTCAGGACTCATTGATGGCCAGTCGAACGTGACGATTTGATAATCAGATTTCCGTTCACGGCTATACTTCGATTAGTGTTTCGGGTCGTTGTCCTCGAGCAAGAACCAATGAGATCGACCAAAATGTTGACGAGCAGAGGGAAAAAGAGCTTTGTGATAAATTTGGTGGCAGAGAAATTCGCTGTTCAAGTTGTTTTTAAAACAAAACACTCGCCCGAACCCTTTTTTAGAAAGACAACCACAGACATTGGTCTTCAAAGGATACTTGACGGTACGAACGATTTTTCGTTCACCAGATCGCTGCCAAGTATACTTTTTAGTAGCGTGAAGACGAACTAACGTTTCATCAGTCGCCATGACCTGGTTCCAATCGTAGTTCTTCATGAAATTTGCCCACGCCAAACGCTGTTGCCGATGCCATTTGCTCAGCAGAGGTTTCGACAAAGGCTTCATGTATTTCAGACCAGCAGCTTTTAGTCGCCGTTGAATTGTGCTTTCACTAACATCAACTCCAAACGTTTTAAATTCTTCTTTGATGGTTTTGCTAGTTGTATTCATTTCCTCCAAAGTCATATCGATCATCATTTGATCTTGCTCAACAGTGGTTGTTCGTGGCGCTCCAGATCGAGGACGATCGACGAGATCTTTCGTTTCATCCCAAAGCTTGAGCCACTTGGTTACGATTTTACGATTACATTTCACAATCTCCGCAATTTTACTAGAACTGAGCTGTGGGCCATATTTGTGCTTAGCGAGAAAGACAATCTCATAACGTTTGTGAAGAGAAAGCGATATTGTCCAAAGACACTTGAGTATAAAATAAAGGAAAGAGTTGTACTACTTCTATCTTTCTTTGTCGTTGTTGCTTTTGGTTAAAAGTTACAAAAGATTGCGATTGACCAATCCTTAATTACTTTAGGATGAGGTCGCCCAACACTACCGTGAACAGAATATTACAAAGTTGTTCTTAATGCTTATTCCGATCTCTTGTGGACTACATCGACTACAATAAGCAGACTAAGAGTCAAATAAATCATCCTGACATCTCATCAGTTTCTCATGAAACTTATATTGGAGATGTGAGAATGACTAATGTTCGCGGCAGAATGAAAGAGGGGTGAGTGTAAGCGCAATATCTCGATAACGGCAATAGTTAGCGACCTATGGTTTTCACCAGTTGAAACAGGACAAGTTGGGATATCTTTTTTCCCGACCATGGAAAAGTTGAAATTCTTTTAAAAGTAATCATCTTCGAAAGACATGTAAAAGAATGCATGAAAATAACCTGTCATCTAAGTGAAATTTCGATTTTGACCTTTGATATAGATAGAGGGACTTGAGATCTATAGTTTAGGATACAATGCAAATGGTTCTCTTATTACATTCTAAGGTTGAACAAATGGAATCATTTATTTTCATGCACAAATCATAGGAAGTTGTGCTGGTTTTTTACTAAGTTTTCACAATTTTTACCATAATAGCTTGACATTTCGATGAAAACTTAATAAAAAGTAAGAAAGCGCATTTTATCTTAAACTATAGATCTCAAGTCCCTCTATCTAAATCAAAGGTCAAAATCAAAAGTTCAGTCAGATGGCAGGCCATTTTCATGTATTATTTTCTATATTTTTCGAAGATGATTAATTTTAAAAGGATTTCGTCATACACATGATCGAGGAACAAGATATCCCAACTTCTCCTCTGTCAATTGGTGAAAGCCGCAGGTCGCTAACTATTGCCGTTATTGAGATATTGCGCTTAGGCCCACCCCTCTTTCATTCTGGCGCTGACATTAGTGTCATAATTATGGATGAACCACATTCCGAAACTTTTTGAATATAGAGATTGAGTTCACAAAAGGTGAAAGTAGTATTTGACTTCTAACTCAATCTCTATATCAGTCAATCGAGCTCGGGTTGAGGCTTGCGATCACAGCTTTTTTAGCTCTATCTGTGGTAAAAATTTGGTGGAAAATGATTAAACTTTACCTGGACTGTGACATGTCCAAGGACTTCTGACGGGTACTATATATGATGACCATCATAGTCACCCATTCATAGTGGTTCCTCTAGACATTAGCGGTACCAGTCGTTCTTGGTCCAGGTTCGACTGGGACCGGGACCATCTTGTCCATGTCTAGGCTCCTTCTGTAGAGATAATTCGTCTTATTCTATCGCATTTTCGAATTCGTTGGGAAAAAGAAAAACGATTCTCTTCATCCTTACTTGGATATCACACTGACTTATAGTTTCAACGACAACATCACATGATATTGTTTTTATAGTTTTATTTTGTCGGAAAGATAGATTTTCATCAGAAAAATGACAACTAGCTATAGATTCTTTAAGTATGTTCGAAATCAATACTATCAACATCTGCATTATCTTCGATTGTTCTAGATAAAATAATTTTCGTAATAAATAATGATTAATTTCAAAAATACAAACTTGTTCGAACTCTTTTAAACATTAATGCGGTTAATCTTTTTCTTGGTCATTCTAAATAATCAATCATATTTTGATCAATTCAATTAAAATCTTCTGTATTTAACGCTGCTTGCATACCAGTTAGTTTAGTAAATTTATGAAGTTCTTTTATAGTAAATGATAATACTTGTATTGGTTCACATCGACCAAAAAGTATCACATGTCGTATTCGACTCTGAAGTAATGTATCAACTGCTATATCATCAATAGATGCAAGAAGAATTCGAGTACAATCAAAATTCTACACTTCCCGTTTCTATTATAACAACTCGATTTGTACGATCAAGTTGTACTCGAAGTTGAACATTTTCTATTACATCTATTTGAAAAATGTTTTTTTTCATAATGAATTAAAAAATATTTTGCTTCAGCAGATAAACCGTCTGCAAATAATATGATAAAATTTTTGTAATTCTCTTATATGTTCATGTTCAGCTATTTTCTACTGCACGATGATCAAGTGTAACATCATCCTATCGAACAAAATCAAATGGTATAGATGCTTTCTTAATTATATCAATAATTGCTGGTATTATCTCACGAAGCTAACGAAAATTTTATGTCAAATGCAAACTAATTTGACCACTGCCGACAGTACCAATACATATGGACGATGAATATCATATAGAATTGTTGGGAACTATTGAAAGTGATCGTCGAATAACACAATATACAAAAGACGTTCATTAAAATGAGCAAACATTGACAAGATATTAAAGATACAACTAGAAGAAAATGTCAAAAATAGTTTCTGTAAAAATTTTCCATAGTACTTTATTTGTAACTATTCTTCTTAAGGTTAAATATAAATATTCAAAATAAACACTCATTCTCAATTACTTAGTAAAGTTTTTATGACTCACTCTTACAGTTTATGATATAAGAAAAAAAAATTCTTACATATAGAGTCTAGAAACTGTCAAGTCATTAAAGAATAATTTTGCATTCGTTCTACGAACTAATTTTGTGTTACTTACAAAATTAATCATGAGTAGAAAACAATTTTGCTTTTAACTCGTCTGCAGAATTTGTATTCAATTAAAAATATAAACATTTGAATTTTATCTTTTTGTTTTTCTTCAAACCTATTGATGAACAGTTTGTCTATTAAAAATAATCAAATATCATACAGAAACATGCTTTCTTTTCACACTGGATATATATTGTTTTTTTTTAAGCTCGATCATAGGTCGTTCTCTTGTATGTAATTGTGAATCAGATGCTATATGTTCTCCTTCTTCAAAATACAAACGTGAAAGATTAGTATTTCCACCAATAATTGCGACAATTTCATTATTTGTTGTTCAAGAAGATACTACAATTTGTGTTGTTGTTCCAGCTAGTATTCGTGATAAAAACGATCATGATAATTAGGACATATTGTATCAAAACGAATATGCTGAATGTGTGTTAAAACTATCCTTCGAATGTGGGTCTGGTAGAAATGAAAATTTACATCATCATCCTAAGAGATCATAACGTTATCATTATGATAAAAAAATAATAGAGCAGTGGAAAGTTGAAGCGTTACAAACTCATTTACAAGTCGATACTATTATGATATAGTAAACGAAAGTTAGTCTGTTTATTGCTGCTTAGCGCAAACTTTCCAACTATATCAACAGAAAAATAAAAGATCGATCTTTAAAGTCTCAGTCTTCATCATGAAAATGTGAGACCACGTAAAGTCCGGAGTATCATCGATTCCGTGGTAGAATATCATACGAAACTGAAAGAAATGGAATTTCATGGTGTCCATATAATGTTATTTGTGTTAAAACAAGTCTCACAAAAGACGATCTCAAAAATTGCCCTTCATGATCTGGTTTAATCGAATACACAAGTACATTTTTCATGAGAGGCAATAGTTTGGAAAACAAGACTAAAAATAACTGTCGAATAGTTGTTTAAAGGGTAGCCAAAAGAAATTTTAGAGTGCCCCTTGTATAATGATAAAATGGTAGCCACTCCCACCATCCATTTTCGAGCTTTCTGAAGAACGACTTCTGAGAAAATTTTTAAAATTTCAGAGTAGGTAGATCTTGATGAGTGAAACAAAAGTTGTTACAAGCTCAAAGTTCTTGGATGTTGTCTTCTATGAGATACTGGGATCACAATGGCAAAAATGACCCCATTTTTCGTCCTCGTTTCTCCTAGTCTTTCAAATAAAAATGTCAAAATATCGAAGTTATCTTAAAAAAAGCCTATTTTTTTGTAAGGGCCTACCAAAGCTCAGCAGACCAATAGTTTTTAGAATAAACAAAAAAATAGCAATACCAAATAGTGACCAGTGTATATGAAAAAATTTTCAGCTCGATCCCTCCTATCATCTCGGGGAAGCGGATGGTAGGTGTGGGTGTGGGTATGAGTCTTTTCTTCATTCACACTCACATCCTTTTCATTTTTGTCACCAGTTTCTTGATGACAGCGAGTTTTCTAACTTAATCTTTTCTCTACTTTTGTATTAGTTTTCTTTTGTCCGTCCTGTTCCTGGCCGACCGGTAGTCTATGATAGACCAATAGTGCCTGCTTCATTGATTATTTTTATTCATGCAGTAATGAGTATAGGTGTCGGTCGGCTCTTTTCCGACACTCACATTCTGCAATTAAGATTACGGCAAAGAACTATTATGACAGATGAGACAGTATGAGCTATATTCAACGCAGTCATCCATTTTTCTAACGAAAATCTCGACAAGCTGTTAATACGGCTAACATTTAATATAACTACACTAGTATTAATTTGATTGCTTAATGACATAATCAAATGGACACTGTATGGGTTTCATCAAGACAAAAACAAATACAATCCATGAATGAGCAACGTTTACCCAAAATATACAAGCCTTTTCGATGTTTCCGTTACTTTATATCTATAGTATCAAGCAAATTGATAGACGATACAAAGAAAATGCTATAAGCATTAGTCTACTATCCGGCACCAAATCGTCATCAACATGTAGTGACAGTTTGAAATTCCTCATTCATATAAAAGCAAAGCTTACATTCGAATATTCATCAAAAGCAAAACAGTTTTTCTGTATAAAAGTATTTTCTTTTCGAGTCGATTATACGCAAATGATTCCTTTCAAGATAAGGTTGCGTTAGATTTTGAATAAAAAGAGTAAAATAAATTAATACTGTTGAAATATTCTAAGTGGACAACAAATCATCAATAGTATTACTCTTCTATATTCTTTTTTCAATGCTGGTTTTGAAACTTCTCATTCAGTTACAAGACAATTTTTCATTTATATATTTGTAATCGCTCATCTAGCTAACAACAAATAAATTTTGCTTGTTAAAGAACTTCAGTATATCCAAGAAAAATTTTGTGTAGAGATTTTCTAGCCTCAACAGTTCTCTATGAAACGCACTATTTAGGTTTCGAAAATATTTTTTTCAGCTTGTAGCGAAAGCCTTTAGCCTTTTTTGTATCGTGTCGCTAATGCTAATTTTTCAATCACTATTCGTCGTTGCAAAGAAAGTCTTTAAGGCTGTCTTTTCTAAAGTAGCTAGAGTAATTCAACATACATACTATGCAAAAAAAATGTCTAAAAGGTATTTGTAGAGTCCATATCTATACACATGTTTATTGTGTGCAATTCCGTTGTTAACGAATAATATTGCTCAAATCTTTGAATTTCGTTAATTTCTTTGTTCATAATGTTCAACTCATAGTCATTGACATCATTTGAGTATCTTATCAACACTAAGACGGTTACATATTACAAATAAACAAAGTTGTGATAATATAACTCTTGACGATGAGATGCGAGATTGTCTAAATTATGAAGTTTTGAAATTCTATACGAATAAGAATGACAATCGTTTGTTTTTAAACTTTTACTACGTTAGACTTTTCAGAGTTGATAACTTCTAGAAATCTCAAGAATAAATATTATTTAGCGTGTTGATATATCATCAATTCCTCGATGTCCTCCATTTTCATAAGACCGAACATCAACAATATTCAAAACTTGTAATTTTCTTATCTTTACTCTATCTTACAAAGAATATCTTCATATATCTCAAAATGTTTGCGGCAAGAACTTACACATAATTTTCATTCTTTTACTTGGCTTGGTGTGTAGTGACTTATTATCATTTATTTGAAAAAAAAAAGACTTAAAGACGAAAAATTATGGATGATGATATTTTAGAAAAATTTGATCAAGTAACTGCGCTTTTTAAAGAAAAATTTCGATCAACAGCAGTACAACGACAAAATCAAGCGTATATTGAACATCTTTATGAACAATTAAATGAGTGGAAATTAAATATAGATGAACAAATAAGACAAATCATTGAAGAAAAAACAAATGAAATAACCCAATCTTATGATCAATATTGTCAAGAAATTAATGAAAAATATGAAAATATAAATGGGCAAATAGAAAATCAAAATCTATCATCTGATATAAATGAACAAATTGAAAATTTTATTATGTATTGCCAATCAAATACAATTGAAAAACGTATACATTTAAATACAATACAATTGACAAAAAATGAATTAGATAAAAAAATTCAATTAGAATCTGTGTCTTATTATGATATACCATTAGAAACAACTAGGATACCATTAGAAACAACTAGGATACCATTAAAAACAATCATTAAAGAACGAAATGAATCAATTCATAGTATTCATTCATCATCAAAATCATCATCTAGTGCATTACAAATGCAAAGAAGTTCTTCAGAAGATAATTCAAAGACATTTGATCATGAAGACGATATCGTACGGAAACCATTATCTGATCGTGTAGACAAAGAATCTTTTAATACTTCAAATAAACCTACAACAATAACAAATGACGTAACATCGAAACGTTCAACTAAATTATATATTGGAAAACATAACACATTAGTGCCTGTCCTTATTAATAAAAATCGTGAAGTTTACAATGAAACAGAAAGAATAACTGAATATTCCATTGATTCTATTGCAATACCACAAGATCAACAACAACAAGACCTTAAAACTATACATAATGATAATGATAATGATGATGATAAAGATAAAACTATACAATTAGTTCATGCTTATAAGGTTCTCATAAGAGGAAAAACTGATTATCAACGACTATCAACATCGTCTGAGGATGAAAAAGAAGAAAAATCGAATGTTAATAAAGTATTTAATTTACAACAATTTGATCAAACTAATTATTCAACAGTTATGTTTAAAAAATGTGAAACATCATATAATTGTTTATCAAGTTCAACACAACGAAATGAATTATTGGTATATAATTCGAAATTGAAAGTTTTAATTATTTTGAAACATGAAAATAATAAAAAATTTCATCATCAATTATTTATACAATGGCCAAAAAATGTTAGCCCTCAAATATCTGATATAACATATTGTCAAAATATCGATCAGTTTTTAATATCAACATACGATACTTGTCATATATATTTATTTGATCGTGATTTATTATCTATATATAATTTAGGTAAATTATCCAATGATTTACCATTACGTCGTATTCATTGTTATCAACAAACAATTTATTGTATATTGGGAAATAATTATCTTTTAGAATTTCAATTAAATGATCAGTATAAAAATTTAAAATTTATTCAACAAGTTAAATTATTTAATCCAATTGATCGTTCACATAATGAAGGACTTTATTTATTAGATGTAACCTGTAATAAGAATTATTTAGTTATTATTTATTCAAATGAATATGATGAAATACATTTACAAAGTATTCATCAACAAACAAGAGAATTACATTATGATTTTATAATAGATAATATGCAACCGATTAATCAAGTTTATATAAGAATTGAATCAACAAATTATAATGAAAACTTTATTTATATCAATGGTAAACAAAAAATTTTAAAAGCAATTAATTTAATAAATAAAGGTAATGAAAAAATAACATCAACTATGCGACGAGAAACAAAACCAACAAATATTTGTTTTCTTAAAGATGGTCGATTAGTGATTTTATATGAATACCCATATTATTTGTCAGTACATGCTTTGTATAATTCTTGAGAAACAGATGAATTATAATTTTTTTTTTATTAGTATTTTGTTTTTTTTCTTTTTGTTTACGAATTTTATCGTTAATTTCTTTTTATTGTGATTATGAATAAAAATTTAATTCGTGTTTTTTGTTTTTTCTTCGCAAAATAAAGCAAATTATATGAAGTTCAAACAAATATTAATTAAACATTTCTATTTCATTCTTGGTGAAAAATATAGTACAACTATTTTTATAAAAACCTTGAAAACAGACTAAAAACTAATGCAAGACATGTCATAATCGTGTAGACATAGTCATATGGCAACAGATTACGAAATGTCAGGATTATCAGTCGAACATAGGAAAATCAGGATATTTCTAAATACTCAAGAAAAAAATCAAGTAAGTAGTATCACTACAAGGCCTGTTAACGTTAATTTCATTATCATCTTATCTTCTTGTCTGCATAAAATGTAAGAAAGCTATTTGTTTCAATGAATTTATGAAGATTTCTTAACAACATCGTAAATAGTTTTAAACCATAAATTCTATGTCATATCAAAAGTACTTTGCAAATAAATTAAGATCGAAAGGCATTCTATTAAGTGTTGAAATTAAATCGGTAGTTTTTCTTTTTTTCATATATTAACTCATTCATCAAAACTAACGAATGAACTCTTTCAACTGATAAATTGTTTATGGGTCGAGATTATATGTATTATGTAGACCCAAATGAGCTATAAATGCCCTGAAAAAAGTTCATGCTCTCAGTTTATTATTGCTGAGATACTGCACTTTTATGGTAGTTGTTAAATAAATGTCGTTATTTTCTTCAGAACAAACTCACTTTTGAATTTCAACTTGAACCTTTGTAGAGAAATAGGTCTTGACAAGAGTAGTTTATTGTGAAAGTTTTAGGTCTTTTGATTTGTTTCAATCCTGAACTCTAAGGTAGGTTTAACATTTTTTCAAAGATTCGCACCTACAAATTAAAGACAAGAGAAGACAAGTTTTTGAATGCTACTTAGATGAAATTCAGTTAGTGGCCCCCTTGTCGAACTTACATTTTGCAACGTGTCACAGTTGTGGAGATCAGAAAAAAATTGTAATTTGCGTTAAAAAGTGTGCCTTTGAAGAAACATGCAAATGTTTATGTTCATTGAAGCTCACCTTTCGAAAGAAGAGTCCCTCATCGGCTTTACCAGGAAGAAGTTTAATGGCGAGACAAAAATGTTTTCAAAAAAAAATGATGTTGCATTGTGAGTTTGTTCACTGTTGCAAATGTCTAACAAGCATGTAATCTCAGTCATCAAACGTAAGGAAAAACTTTGGAAGATTCTACTTAATTTAGCTCAGACTTTTCATACAGTTCTTCTTTACTTGTAATGAAAGATTCCCACTTTAAGTAACAGTCAATATATGGTCCAATATTTACTTGTACAAACCTTAATATTTTCTCGAAAAACGTTTTATAAATCTGTTTGAGTATGAAAATATTATTAATAGCTACCTGAGACGAAGAAAAATTTCGATGTTTGTTCCAAAAATGTCTTATATGCTGTTCAAATATATGAATTTGATTGAAAGAAAAAAAGTGTTTGAGCCTATCCAAGTCTTGTGGCCTCGTCGCCAACAGTTATTGATACGAGTTGGTAGTATATAAAATGTGGACTGATCTTACAAAATTACATAATCCCACCCAAAGATAGATTTGAGTCTACCCAAATATCGTGGTTCCGCTGCCTATGTATACGAGTGATGTAAAAGACACTCTATTACCATAGCTATATTTTAGGATAGGAACAGCGGCAAGATCTGAAACATTAACAAAAACAATTCTCGTCAAGATCGATTTTTCAAATCGAGATTAGAAAATGAGTTTGCGTGAGGTCAACCATAGTATTTATTTGAAAACTACGATAAAAGTTCAGTATCTATCTCTGCATCAATAAGCTAAGGACACAAACTCTTTCCAGAATATTCATAGCTCATTTGGATCTACGTAATACACATAGTCTCGACTCCACAGCGATTTATCATTTGTAAAAGTTTCTTTGTAAGACTTATCTTTTCGTTTCGAAAGTTCATTCATTAGATCAAATGCATTATCTTCATCACAAGTTAACTTATCAGTCAGATTAAACACAAAATATCAATTTTACGAACACATCAATCAAAGTAATCATTCAGGACATTTTATTTTACATGTTTCTTATTTTTAACCTTTCATGTAAAGGACGCATAATTTGAGTATTTCATCTTTATACATAACTACGTGTATTGATCTTTTTAACCTTGCCATTGATTCAACTAATCATTTTCAATATCACCGTAATTTATTGAGCAATCGTTTTTTTTAAATAACCTTTTTTCTTCCATATCAAAGAAAATCCCTTGAGCCATCCTCTAATAAATGTTAACGAATTTCTCTTTTTTTTTGCTCCTCTCACGTGCATATACACACACGCACGTTCACACATGTGTATTAGCAACAGATTAAAAAATAAGAATCAAACAATAGAATACTAGCCAATGGAATCAAGACAAAAACACGGCAACCGAAAATAGACAATATAGTCATCAAAACAAAACAAAAACCAGAATCGACGCAAAAAACAGTACATATAGAATGATAGAAATGATTGCAATAGTTAAGAATGTTCTCTGTCGAAATATTTTGTTCTGTAAATAAAAGAAAACCACTTACACTATGAATAAAAAGAACACAAATAAATAAACCAAAAAAAGAAAAAACGAAAAAGAAATGCTAATAGAACATAAAAAAATGAGTGTCTTGTTTTTCGTTGAGGCTCAGTTAAAGGCTCTTGTCAATAATAAATTTCTATGAAGTTCGCAATGAAAAAAGAAAAAAGTACAAATAACAGTTTATGAAATCAACACCAAGAAAATAATATTAAAAAAAGTTGATCATAAGAGAATATGAGTAAAAAGTTTTTACGAATAGACATATTTTATGAATAAACTAACTTGATATCGATATTCCTACATAACCAAAACACAAAAAGAAAAGAAGAAAGATTTGTTTTACTCAATAATCTCAAAAAAAAAAAGATGTTTATAGATCTTCATGTATTGGTTCTTCTCCTTCTTCATCACCTTCTTCAGTTTCTTCAGGAAGCTACAAAGAAGAAAACAAAAATTCACATAGTTGAAATTAATTTTTTTTGACTTTACCTCTTCATCAGTGGCTGCAGCTTTTCCATTTTCTTTACCATTTGAATCAATAAATTTTGAAAGACCTTCAACTGTACGTGCACCATTATAATCAATAACTTCATCCGAATCTTTTGGAAAAAGTCTTTAGAAAAAAATATATAAGACTTAAAAAATATTAAAAATGAATTCTTTTTTAACATACTTAATTGTTGGAAAGCTTTGAATTTTAATATCTTCAAGTTCATTAACAGTAGAATCCATTTTAGCAACAACAACATCTGCATTATCTTTATATTGTTCACCTAATTGTTCATAAATTGGTGTTAATTGTTTACAATGACCACACCTAAATAAGGTCATAGATTAATCACTCTGTTTTTGATTTGATCGTCATGGTCGAGTTATTATATCATTCTTATTATATTCACAAAGTATGGTATTCAAAACTCAATGCTATCAACCATGAAACGACCCTGGATAAGTCGTTAATGAGATCATTTGTCCAATGGCAACTTGGCATACATCGATCCTTGCAGCTAGTCTACGATTAGTGAATATCTATTGGGAACTCAAGCGTATAAACGAGTGCAAAGAAAAGGCCTGCAAGTGACAAACTGCTTTAGAATTGGAACTATGTTCAATCGATAGAGCCTTATGAGTAGGTAAATACTCCAGAATGGTTCGAACTGCTGAAAGTTCGAATATTAAGTATATTTTTTCTGTAAGATCGTAACTTTCAAGCAAAATCACACTTTGGAATTTTGACCTGGAACTTTGCCAACAGAAAGGCAGCGGTTAGATTAGTTTCTAGGAAACATTTCAACATTTTTTATAATATCGATAGTTTTTACACTCATTATGGCAAAGCGTCTATGTTTTAAAATATTGTGAATTTCTTTTTGTCTACAAGCAAATCTAATGGGTGACTTTATGTAGCTAAAGTTTCAGATCAAAAATCAAAATATCATTAACAAAGATCCAGTAACTCAAATCACTCTAACGTATTTGTTTATTCATTAGACTATCGATTAAATATAGTGCCAGCTTAAAGGCGATTAATTACTTGTAAACCTTCCCACATCAGTCAAATCAATTTACTGACTCAAGCTGCAGCTAATAGAAGTTGTAAAGACTAATGAAACTACTTCTGAGCAGCACCCAATACCGAAAAGTGAGGTATTCTTCCTTGTTTGTTTGATGTTTAATGCTTACCATGGAGCAATAAATGTAACAAGTACAGTTTTTGTTTTATCTTTTGCAACTTCATCAAAATTTTTTCCAACTAAAACTTTCACTGGTGCTTTATCCCAATCTTCTGGAATTTCTTGTGAAAGCAAATGTGGTTTAAGTTTACCATCAAAGAATGTACGAACAAAATTTATTAACACTTCTGATGTTATATCAGATGATTCTGGTTTATATTTGGTCATATCATCTTTTAATGTAATTAAACGTACAGCTGGAACATTTGAAGTTTTAAGACCAAAGAATTCAAGTACACGTTCATTTTCAACATCATCCGTATCAACAAAAACAAAAAGTGTCTATATAGAAAAACAAAAGCAAAAAAAGAAACAATTTGATTTTAAAATTAAAGTTTTTTAATTTACCTGTCCACGAAATTCTTTTGCAGCTGTATGAAATTCTTGTCGATGTTTTTCATAAGTATCACTTTTTCGACTACCAAATAAAAGAGTATGAACTTTAATATCACCACCAAAGATCTTTTGAGCTGCCTAGAAAAATCAAGTTTATTTTTTTAATAAATCATATAAATTTTTTTTTTACTTCAGCACTAAAATCAATAACAATTGGAAGTTGATTAGTTTGAATGAATTCACGAATTGAATCTTCATTAATTGATGTTTTAAGATCAGCACGACCTTCATCAAACTAATACAAAAAATATTCATTAAATATCTACATAATATATCATTCATCATACTTTTTTCAAAAGAACAATAGCATCATCTGTAACTTCAAGTTCTTTAAGAACATCAGTATTTGATGTAATGCCAAATGGAATACCTTCAACAGTTTTAGCAACTTGAAGAAAAGCAGCAGCACTATCACCATCAGTATCCTATTAAATTTTGCATAGTAATTTTTTTTTAAATGATAAAAGAATTACCTTGAAAGCACCAATAACAACAACCTCACCAGCTGCTTTCAATTTATTAAGATCATCAACTGTTTTTAATTCATCAGCTGGTGGTCCTGTTTTCTTCTTTAACCAACTAATTATCTCATTTTCTGATCGACCACCAGTGTATTCAAGAGTTGTACCATCAAGAAAAAATTTTAGTGTTGGATAACCTTTAACTTCAAATTTTTTTGCAAGATCATTTTCAATTGTTGCATCAACACTAGCTAATTTAATTTCACTGCCAGATTCTGCTAATTGTTTAGCAGCTGCAGCATATGCTGGTGCTAAAGACTTACAATGACCGCACCTTAAAACAGAAATAAATATCATAGAGAAATTATGTTTATAATAAAAGAATATTTACCATGGTGCAACAAATTTAACAAGTAGATATTTATTATTTTTAACAACATCATCAAACGTATCTTTCGTTAATGATAGAACATGACTATCATCTACATCCGATGACGAATCATCACAATGTATATGTTTAGTTGTTTGAGTAAGAATAACAATAACAGCTAAAATTGTTGCTTGCATAAATCCAGGAAACATTTTTTTCTTATCTGTATATGATACAAATAATCAATGTTATTGTCTAGAAAATATAAGTGCAAAATAAGTATGTTTACGAGTTTGATCTCCAAATATATATATATATGTATATATATGAAAGAAAAAACCTTCAATTCATATGCCTTATCACAATAGTCATATATATAATGATCACTTCAACCATCCAGAATAAAGCACGACGATATGCATATTTCTGTGGAATACCCGTTGTCGACGTGTACTGTATGCGTATATTATTCACGAGAAATATTACCGAATCAAAAAGGCTAACGAAAGAAAAAAAGAAGCAATACATACATCTATTATTCTATTTCGATAGAGGCCCAAAAAGAATAGAAAAACCAAGATGGACGTAAAAAATAGATTTCTTAGGATTAATACATTCCTTATTTTTGTTATTGAACATTATAATAATGGATTAAAATATATATTTATATATAACTAATCAGAAATTCAAGACAAAAGAAAAAACAAAATTTTATGATTGGTGAAAACTGAATGACTCATTTCGCTCATCTATTCGAAGCAATCGAGTTGGTGTTCGTTTCTTTGCATTATGTTTGATTACAATCAGGAGTGTCCATAAACTGAGAAAAAGAAATTTTCTTACAGTTCTATGATTTACAAAATAAAAAGGAACACAATATCCATGATATTTTTTGCTTTCACATTCATATATCCATTAAGGAATTTGTGAACACATATGTGTGAGTATAAAAACTATTCTAGAAAAAAAAAAGCATTACTTTGGTTTTTATGAATGACAACAATAGTAACGAATTAATGATCAGTTTTTATTTTTCAGAAGAATAATTATAACTCCGTTGAGAGGTATTCAATAACTTAAGAATTCTTATTTCTTAATTCTTGAACATTGCTGATTGCAATTCGAAAATAAAGATCATACTAGATTTGAATTAAATAAAAAAAAAAGATTTTCAGCTATGTTTCTTTTTCCAGCACACATTTTTTTTTAACTCACAGATGGTTTCTGTCTTATCTTAAATATATCAACTATTATTGAAATTTATTGTTCTAGGTCATTCATCGAGATAACAAATAAATTAAATATTTAAGATTATTTTTTAGTCCTTAGTAGACTCTAAGAGAGTCTCGATTCTAATTATTGGAAGAATATACATTCTTGACTTTCGCCGAGTCTACTTTCTAGTTCCATGTTTTTTCTACTATATACTATCGCGAATGATCAATTATTGTTTTCAAAAGAATATACACATTATCACAGCGTTTTTGAAATAATAAATTAAATTAAATAAATTTTTGAAAAATGGATCGAATTTTAATAAACTCTTTTGACCAATTATATCACTTTTCTCAATGATTAATCTTACAGTAGAAAAGATTTTTCATTTTATCACATCGTCTATAAAAATAAACATGCAGAAAATATTGTATTTTTTTTAAAGACTAATTCATTTTTTTTTTATTTCGAAATTTGGAAAGAAAAAAAAACATGTATCAATGTTTTAATTTGTGTATTGCTCTACCTGCTTTTTTTTCTAATAACAAATTGATTTTGTTCTACGCTTTTCTTAAAATAAAGGTGAAAGTGTAATTTTATTAGAACTGTTATCTGAATGTCGGTCACCATTTTTTTTTCATCCGTCACGATATTCTTTTGGAAGTTATTTTATTTAATTGAGGTTATTTTTTCTTGCGCTTCACTTTTGCTTCTCATCTCGTTGATACGCATTTACTTTCTTTCGTATTATTTCTTTTTTCTCTTCTTTAGATTTTTATTGAGTACCCTTTGGTTTTCTATATGCACCGAAGTTCGTTCTGTCATATAAATTCGAGAAAACGATGACTTTTTGTTTCATTCTTATATGGGCTTCGCTTCTTTTTTTTTAATACGAAAAAGAATAAGATGAAGTTTCAAATATATGATTCATCCTTTTTCTTTCCGTTTCAATTCCGTATAGTAAAAATCAGCTTATAAAAAAAAAAGAAAAATGGTGGCGTGCATGCATTTACCCATACTCTATCTGTATTGCATAGGCAAAAGAGAATGTATGATAGTGATGAAGTAGCACTCGTCTTCGTCCTCTCTCATTCGTTTTCATTATCAGTAAGTAAACATGATGAAATGGGTAAAGGTTTTTATATTCAACAAACGACGAAAAAAAACAGAACTTTTTGTTGAAATTTTCTAGATAATTCATAGTTATCTACATTAAAAATATTTCAATATGATTTCTAAAATGCCTTCTATCTTTCTTGTATTCGGTAAGATTAAAATCGTATTAAAAAAAAGAAAATAACAATTTTTTTCCTTTTAAGCTTCTATGTTTGTTTTCTCATCGGCCTATGTAAGATAAAAAATAATAAATCTAAAATTTAAAAATAAAAATTATTCTATTTTAGAAATTAGCCCCACCAACTAATTATACATGGCCTCAAAACTCAAAAAAACTGTGTTTTGCAGGCCGTTTTGATCTTGTACTTAATGCTAACTATACACAAATTGATGGCGTAAGATTTTTGTTTTTTTATTTAAAATTTAAAATTGTATTTCTATTATTTTTTTTCAAGGCGAAAGCTACAGCTAGGATACCATTAAACAATGATACATTTGAATCATACAGTGTATCATGTACAGCACCAAATAACGTTCATGAATTAACACTATCAATGTTAGGTGGTTTTACAGAAATTTTATTAGATTTTTCTGTTGATAGTAAAAATACAACATCATTAACAAAAGTTTATGGTTATATAACGTTAAATGATAAACAAACATACTTTAAAAATTATTCAAATGCTACAACAGGTAGGTTATATATATATTTCCTTTCTCCGTAAAAAAAATAAATTTTCTTTTTATTTGAATAGGTGTGCATAAATTTTCATCAAATGAATCATTATTTATAACAGAACGTGGTAATTCCTATCGATGTAATACAAAAACAATAATTCAAGGTTTTGATAAAAATCAAACCGTAATAGTTACGTCGATTGAAGTAGAAAACTTACGTATTCAACCATTTATTGATGATTCAACAGAATTCAATGATTATGGTGTTGGTATGGATTTGAAAAAGATATTTTTCTTAATTTTCTTTTGTTTTCTTTCTTATCTTAGAAAAAGTTTGTTCACCGGATATAGATAAAAATTCTAATTTAATTCCAATTATTGTTGGTGCTTGTCTTGCTGTATTGGTTGTTATTGTACTTGTTGCATATCTCATTGGTCGTCGACGTAGTCGTAATGGATATCAAAGTGTTTAAATACGTCATCAGCATTACAGGATATGACATTTTTCTATTATTTTTCTATGGAAACATTCTTTTTTTGTCTTCTCATTGCATTTACAATTTTCAAATGATGAGATATAAAAACAAGCAAAAAAAAGACAAAACGAGCATTCAGTCACTTTTCTTCTCTACGTACAAATCAGGTGAATCTATTCTTTGTAATTACAATTTGTCTATGTAGCACATACAAACAAAACCAGAGCTTCATCAGCAGAGAAGAAAAATTTTAAAACATTGTTGAATTCTTATCATTTCTTCTTTTTTGATTGTTAACAAATAAACAGCTTATTTTTCAAAATTACCATACATGAAAACGATAACGATCCATACTTCGTTGTATACTTTTGTAGGCATTTTTAGTTCTTCTTGTTTCATTATGTTTTATATCTGGAAAGAGCTTGAATTTATGACTATTGGATATTGGTAAAGGCGATTGTTCGAACTATAAACAGAAATATATATATATACATATTTTGAAAGATTGATTTTGTAAATAGGATAGTAAATATTTTAGATGTTATATGCAAGTTGAAGTCGATGAATAGAATGTATGTTTACTATGAAGAAATATGAGCTTCTGTTGATAGAGAATAAAAAGATTGCAGTGACTAAAATAAAATGATAACCTAACTTTGGATAAGATATGATTTTCTAAGAGAATTTTATGAGAAATAAAAATGAATTGACGACCTGTATGGATGATGGTCAGATATTTGTCCTGGAAAAACACTAAGCTTTGTCATAAATCGTTTTTTATTAGGCACAAATCTACAAAATAATTTTTTTTATTTAGAGATACAGTTCTAAGTTTGGTTTGCATTAAAAAAGCACAGTATGTATCCGTTTTTTTACTAGATAAACTATTCATTTGCACTTATTCATACTACAATATATGCGCTAATAACTTCTTCTGCATCGACATGGAAAAAATGATTTTGGAAAGTATTTTTATGAACGAGCGAAGTAATATTTTAAATTTTTGAAATATTAAATTTTGAGAGCAAACAGTTTTTCTTTTACCATAACATATCATATATGGGCGGCGTTACAGTCGAAAACAAATAAACATTGATAAAAAAAAAATACTACTCAAAAGGCATAAACTATAAGATCATTTCTTCTTTTTCTGATCGGGACTTGCTAATGAAGGAACCTTCCCAATTGGAAAATTGCTTTTAAGTTCGGATTCTGTTTATAAGGAAGATCCCAATGAGGTATGAAAAATACCAAAAAGATAACGACAATTAGGTCTTCCCTAGAGAGTTATAGAAATTTTAATGAAATTTAAGCCTATTTGCACGGTGTGTACACAAGAATTGAATGACGGTATTGTGCCTATAGATAGGCCTACTTATAATTAGAAGTTCTTGAAAATTTCAATTCAAAATACTGTCATTCATTCTTCTGTACATACAGTGCTGTAGGTAAAAATTTCAGTAAAAATGTCTATACCTTTGTAGGAAGATTTAACTAAACTTCAAGTAAAATTGAGCATAACTTAGTATAAATATATAAGACCAGTTCTTTATCCTCATTTTAAAGTCTTTTGAAAATACTATTTTACTTTGTCTAAATTTTAGCGTTGCCTGACACATATGTTATTGATGATATAGAAATTATATTTTCGATAATAGAATTTTATTATTTAGATGGTTCAAATTGTGATTGTTTTTGTTTCAAACTTTTCACTTTATCTGATCAAGATCCGGAATGAACTTTTGAATATCGTGAAGAAGGAAATTATTGTTTATCTATACTTTCTTTTTGAGGTTCTTCTTCATTCAATGATAATTTAGAACTTGGTTGATTTTGGGCTGGAGAATCAATACGTTGAGGTGTTGGTTGTTTTGGTGTTACCGAAGGATATGTCTCAATGGGTTGCTCACTCACTAGCGGTTCTTGTTTTCGTGTTTCAATGATTATTTTCTCTGGAGTTTTGACTGGTGATGCTTGTATTTTTGATGATGGCGTAGGTGTACGCTAGTAGAAAAAAACAATATATTTAATAAAATTAAATACATTTTATAAATTAATATTAAAGAAAATGCAATTTACTTGTTTTGTTGATATAGATGAAATAGGAGTTGATTTTCGTGTTTCAGATTCTGAAACAAATCCATAATTAAGAGAATCAAAACCTTTCCATGTGTGTAATGCTTCATTTGTTTTTACTTCTTGTTTGCGATTGATTTCTTCCATTTTTTTATCAAGTAATTCAACTTCAAGTTGTTTGTTTTGTCGACTAACCTTTGGTGATTCTTTTACATTTGTAGGTGTTGCTGTTGAATTTATTCCCAATATATTTTGACGATAAGATAATTTTTCATTGGAATGAGCGCCAATAGTAGTTGAAAGTGTTGGTAAAACTTGTGTTTCGACGATTTTTTCAGCATTTTTTTCGGCTAGTTTTCGTTTAATTAATAAAAGTGTTGCTAAATTTGGTGCTGAAGAATTCATTGTTGGTGTTGCCATAATTATTGTTTGACGTTCAAAAATTTTTCTTCTTTTTAACACATTGAATATGTGTTTGATGAAGATGACAATTAATTTATTTCTGTTGCATTTTATTTTATAAATTCATTTAGAAAGAAAAAGAAAATGAAGAGATAGTTTAATAATATAAAAAAAAGGAGCAAAGAAAAGAAAAGAAAAATGGGAAAATAACAAATGTAACATTGACAACGGCAGTTTGTTTTTTTTTTTGTGTTTTTCTTGTATTAATTAACATTGAAAATGGTAGATGTACGTGAGGTTTCTATATATTTTGCTCGTATTCGAAAAATTTTATATTTAAGTTTTTCTTCTAAATCATTAAAAATTTTCGATGAATTAAAATGTATAATATGACATAGAGATAATTTATTAAGAAGATTTTCACAAGCTAATTGGTCATTCATATAAAAAAATTCACGATACCAAATACATAAAATATCAAGAATATATGAAATAGTTAAGCGTAAACCATTTTCTTGCTCAATTAAATTTATACCATTCGAATATGTATGAATATAATTAAATTTCGATATATAAAGTAAAATAAATGTACGACATGCTGTTGAAATAAAATTGATTTCAAAACGACGAGCTGAAATAAAAATAGCTTTTATGTTTTGAAAATTCCTCAAATTTTTATTATCAAATAGTATTTAAATTATTTTTAAGTACAATAAAATCTCTCGAATGCCGACACTATCGGGACCGACCGAAAGTGTTCATTATTGGGAAGTTTTCAGTTTCTTTTTTTGGCAACCTAACGACTGGACCATAAAGAATGGTCCTCTTAGTATTTTGACTATAAATTTTTTTCTTTTCAACCTTGAGACCCGCAAAAGATGCATCGTCAAATTCTCTATACAAAATTTATGAGATTAATTTCTGCAGAAAGATAAGAAGTAAAATTAAACTAAGAATAGTCACCACGTAGAAATGGACTAACTTTCAAAGCTAAAAGTCGTTTTGCCCAAATACTTTCGTAAAGTTGAACAATAAGACGACACAAGAACATACGTATTTTCTAGTTCTTGACAAGATCTATCAACCTTGTGATGAGAAATGCCTGCTGTGTCAAATTAAACGATCAAAGATTATTTAATAGTTTTCTGTATAAATTCAACTTGCAAAAGAAAATAAAAAATAGTAGCTTTTGGACATTTTGAACTGAATTTCCGGAAGGTTGAATTTTTTTGAATGAAGACTTTGATTTGAACGAATTTTAAAGTGTATGGCGAGAAACAGTACATTTCAACATACTCAACAATATCTTCATTTTTGTTTTGTTATCTTTGTAATTATTGATAATACACCAAAGTTTTTAGAATAAAATGACTTTGGCAATTCGTCCATCTCTACGTCTTAAGAGTTCTTTGTGTAATTTTACTCCTTATCTTTCTATAGAAATTAGTCTGATCAAATTTTTGTAAAGAATTCGATGGGTTATCTTTGAAATAAACAATTAAATCTCAAGATTGAACCGTTTTTAATGGACCACCTGTTATAAGTCTTCTGTTGCACGTGTTGGCGTGATTTGATGTCAATAGCTATTAACATAAAAATGACGAGCTGTTACATCAAGCACGTTTGCGATTGTCTAATCTTAGGTTTTTTTAAATATGTGAAATTATTTCGTTCTATTTTGGTGTTTCATAATTGTTTATTACCATACAATTCACATAACGTCATTTTTTTCTCATTCTATACGTGAGTGATAGAAGTACTGCTTGACGTTACTAAGTTTTTTGGTCACAGTCACGGGGTGTGGTCGTGAATTACGGAAATTAGTTTTAGTTTGTTAGGAGATCTTTATATAAACTATTAAATATGATGTTTACGACGGTTAAACATATAGATTCTATGAATAAAAACGGCAAGAATATGTTGAAGTGAAAGAGAATAAAGCAAAATCAATTTCATATTAATCAATTGAAACCTAAAATTAAATCTGCTGGATGAAGTTGAAGTAGGTCATTTTATTAAGTTATGCTTTATATAGAAAAATGCATAACACAAATACTTCGTGTGTGAGCTCGCATAATTTATATTCAAAATAGGACTTTATGTGGGCATTATGCAAATTTTAGGGAATATTCGAGAAAATTTTAGAATCTTCGCAAACGGTTATATATCTTCTTTAGCATTAGTACGAGATAAATTTAGAACATTTTTTATTTACACTTCTTTTGGGGAATTTTATGGTATATTCGAGAACATTTTCTTTGAAGAGCATCATATTTTTATGACATAAAGACGGAGAACGTAGTTGACAAGAATTTCATATTTTTTATTTGTTGGTTATGAAATCATATATATTACTTTAAAGTAAATTCTAGAAACTTTTTTAAGACAGCAGCACATAAGTGCATCTACACATTAATTGGTTCATTCTTCATATTGCTTCATTCCAAGAGATAAGATACCAATTTTTATAAATTATGTTGTGAAAAAATGTCTAGAAAGCATGTGTAGCATTTTTGCTACAATGGGACTCAATGGATTACGTAACAAAATTTATCTTATCAAGCGAATAATGAATAACTCAATTGCAACTCGAAAGATTTTGGGAGAGAAATCTAATATTAATTAACTGCATCAAAAATATTGCAGTTAATCTTCTGGAAACAAAACGAGAAGGATTATACAACTAAAGTTTGAATTTATTTGAGCATCGTGATTCTTTAAAATAAAAAATAATAGTTATATTATACGTGATTCATGTACGCCACTTTATATATATATAGACGTAGTTGCAGATACTGGATCTACGCCAAAAAGAACCAGGTTATTTGTATTTTGTAACGTGTAAGTAGCTTAGAGAAATACAGAACGTGTGTCCACTCGAACGACTGTAATCAGAGTCCAGTTACGGTCGCGGGCTTTTAAGAAAAATTAGAAACGATCTCGGTCATGGCCGTGATAACCATGAGTTACGGCGATCACATGGGGACTTGTAGTGGCAAACAAAAGTTTGGTGTAGTTGTATTTCTGAGTTCTCTTCTTCATAGTAATAGCTAGCAAGGGTCTGAAAAAAATATACGAGTAGCTCAAAGTATTCTCTATCAGGATTGGTAAGCCTACAAATCCTAATAAAACTGCTTGGATATAAATATCTAGAAAACCAAACCGCTCAAATCAGTTTTCTAGCATCCATTAGAGACTTTTTCGAAATGGTTTTATTCGATAGAGCGTATAATTTTGAGCAAAATAAGATACTTTGACTCTTTTCGTGACAGTTTCTTCATCACATTATATTCAACTTTTAGAAGACCCAAAAGCAACAAATATGGCGATATCATTGAAATTTTTCATGAAGACAAAAGGAAAATGCTTCTTGGTCTTCTATAAACTGAACGCAATTTAATAAAGGAAGGACAGAAAGAGAACCGAGATATCTCATTTTGCTTTATTTAATAAAACCTTTTCCGAAATGTTTAAAATAGATGCCAGGAAACTGGTTTTGCAGGTAATGATTCTCCTGACATTCTCACCCGAGTAGTTTTGTTGGAGTTGCTAGGATCCACTAATCCTGATAGAGAATCGTTTCAGCTACTGAAATGTTTTTCAGATTCTTCCAAGCTACTACCGTCGAGAAGAAAATTCAGAAATATAGCTGCTCCAAAGCTATGTCCACCGCTATAGAAAGAACATGTGTTTCTCACATTACAGAGGTTGTTATTGTTCATGGAACCAGAAATAAATGCCCAGTGTGAAAAATAATGAGGTGCTGATATAGAAAGGTTCTGTTATAACTAGTACGTTCGAGATATTTTAAACTATAAATAAGTTTTTGAAAAATTTTTGAAGAAAAAAAAAACTGCTTTCATTTTCTATTTGAATAATACTTTTATTTTCATATAAAAAATATCATATATTAATCTATTAATAACATACCAAGGATAAGTAATCCAGTTACATTTTGAAAAGTAATTGTACATTGAAATTGTGGGTATAAAAATTGAAGTAATTCAATCATATCATTTGATGACACATCAACAATTTCAATTGAATTAGTATTTTCATCTTGAAAATATAATTGAAATACTTTCGATACAGAACACAATACACTTTTATCGACATAAAATTCTTTTTCTAGAAGGAATTTTTTTTCAAAAAAATTCATTTCTCTTTTTTATCAGAAAATACCTTCAACAATAAGTATTAAATCACTGAAAGGATGTGATTGAAGGAAAAATTCTTCCGCTAACTGTTTATTATTGTTTTGTTGCGTCATTTGAAAATCTGTATCTATATTAAGTGTAGTTATCATTTTATTAATTGAATCTGTTTGTGATATTTTGAGTCGTTTTAAAGATTGCATTGATGTTTTTCGAATAAATTTTTTTTTACCTAAACTTGCTCTTGAATAATCGTTATTTATAATTGATTCATTCGATTTCGTATATTCGGATAATGGTATTTTATTATTATTAGCAGTAGCATATGTAGAGATCATTATGTTTAATGAATAGAATAACAAATAAAAAGAGTTATTGGATGAATAAAAATGAAGAATGAAAATATAAAAACATAAGCGCCAATAATAATAAAATATTGATTTTTTTTTCATGCGTTGTCTTCGATCGCTTGGTGAGAGGAGGAGATAAAGACGCTCAACATTGGCGACTATTCCTCCTGACTCATGTTGTCGTTAAAATTTATTTTTTTGTCTCAGTCATGAAGACTATTTCAATACATTTCAGTCAAAATAATAATGGAGTTAATCAATCGATAACAACAAAAACGTTATATAAAAATTTTAAATATTATCAAAATTATAATCCAGCTGCTGGTGATGTTAATAGAAATGCAACTATATCTCAAATAGAACATGAACGAAATGTATGTGAAGAAGAATTATATAGATTACGTTATGGAATTGAAAATTTATTAGCTAATAAAGAACAAGGTGATTTTAAAATGCGAGAACATAAAGATTTTAAAAATATAGAAAATCCTTTTCGAACAATGATAACTAATATATGCAATCTGAATAGTACATTTATAGAAAATTTCATAAAATTTACAAAAAAGAAAGTGTTTTTTTCAAAAATTATTCTAGATAAAAAGATTACAAGTTGGATCAATAGATGTACTCCCTGTTGTCGTCGCTGGAGACGAGATAATAGACGTAATAATAGTATTTTTAAATCCAATGAATATTCTCATCGTCAGATTTATAATGATCAAAATTATGATAATCCTTCACATAGAACTCCAAAATCTTCACAACTTTATAGGTCTAATGTTGATTTATAAGAGAAGATACTAAACATCATGCAAATATTTGTTTCTTTTTTTTTTCAGCGACTCATTTATTTCTTCTTCACCATCAATATCATCACGTTATATTAATCCGAATAGAAGTCGAAAAAAGCATAATTTAAAAAGAAGTATTAGTAAATTAATGAATGGTATGACGACATCCAGTAAAATGAATGGTTCGAATCTATTAAAATCGAAAGATATTAATGATTCTCTATATAATTCATTAATTCTTAAAATACTCGAAGCAAAAGCATTAGATTGCCTTTGTACTGGATATTCAAAAGAAAATACACAAAAGCAAATTTCAAATGCATTAAATGAAATGAATCAAAGGTTTACTAAAACGAAAATCATTAGTATAAGCTTTTTCTTTATAAATATTATTGTACTTAAATAGAATTGGTGAACAACAATTGGATTCTACAAGTGCTACATCATCACCTTCTAGTAATAAATCGTCAATATTAACCGATGATAAATTTCCTTCCTCTCAATTCAATACACCACAACTATCGAATGAAGAAATAAGTTCTCCATCGTCATCTGATAATGAACCACCTAGTGTTAATGAAACAACATCAACATTATCATCACCTGATAACAACAAACAAAAAATTAAAAGTAGAAAAAAAGTCTTTCTAAAAGAGACTATAAGGGTTTGATTACACAATAGAATATATTTAAGATTGTAGAGAGAGACTTTCTCTAGTTAATAATGGGGTCTGCGAAAATTAGTCAACCCGAAAATTGATCGATGAGATAAATAGTCAAGAAATTTATAATAAAAGAACAAAAGCTTTCAGCTGTAGGAAGATAAAAAACATTGGTTCATAAATAATCTGTAGCTCTTCTAACTTTTGTGATAGTATCATGTAAAAGTAAAGTGGACGCTAATCATTTTCCTGAACATTCACTTTTAAGCAGCAGAAAAAGTAAAAAAAGAGTTGGCGTAGGTCTTCTTGCACTCCTGCTCCTACGTATTCATATGATATGATCACAAAAACCTGAAAGTTTCTCAGTTTTACTTTCTTCAGATTTCCTAATCCTTTTAGACCCTTTACTCGTATCAGTCCTAGTAATCTCTGTACTCCTTCTAGTTCGGTAAATCTCTTTAGCAATGTTAGTCTTATTAATTTGTTTAGTTCCTCATGTTCTTTTACTCTCTTTAGCCTCCCAGGTCGCTTTAGCCAGCATCAGGGTGAGAATGACGATGACTTTTGAGATGATGATGACTGCGAAGTAATGGTTGAGGTTGCGAATGTCTGCTTGCAAGAAATATTATAAAAAGACTAAAAGCAGTAAAGAGACTTGAAGGGCTAAACCGAGTAATGGATCTAAAGGGATTATTAGGAGTGCAACAAATCTTGAATAGATTTGGGATTTGGTTTTTGGATTTGGGTTTGATTCGGATTTAGTTCCTAGATGTGGACTTTGTTTATATTTGGGTCTCAGAACTGCTGCTATCACTTTGTTTGGTTTAGATTTGGGATTCGGGATTAGTGTTATGCTTGAAATTGTGATTTGGTTTCAATCTAACATGACTCCAGCTTTGTAGTCGTGTTAGATTGAAACCAAATCACAATCCCCAAATCCAAATCCCACCCAAATGCTACTCTCCATATTCAAACTCCAAATCTCAAACCCAAATCTATACCAAATCCAAGCCATTTTATATCAATTTAAAAGACTTAGGATCCTTGCTTCCTTCTGGAAGTTTATCTTGCAAAGCCACATCATATTTAGGTAATTTAAGACCAAACCCAAATCCAAATCTCAGTCGAGAACCAACCCAAATCTTTTTGTACCAAATCCCAAGACCTTGAATTTGTTGCACTCCTAGGTAATATGAGGTTTGAACAGAGTTAGACCGGGAAACTTGCGATTTCTTGTGAATCTCTCTGTTCGTCTGAGTTGGAGCTTTTATTCTCTTATCATAAATTTCTCGTCAATTGGTCGCGTCCACCATTTTTCGTTTTTCCCTAGTAGCGTATGTCTTATCAAGTTCTACTGCGTACCGTTCACGTATAAATGGATGACCCCACCTTCATCGTATTCTATCGCGATCGTGGCAAAAGTGGAGGCCACCCATTGACGTATCAGCAGTATGTAGTAGAACTTTATAATACATACACTAGTAGATAGAGAAACTATTTCCTCAGAAATCAATATATATTCCTTCCTGGAGTCAAAAATCATCGAAAAACTTATAATTCCGTTTCTATTGATTTGTTTCATTTTTACATATAATAGGCTCATTGAAATTAAACGAAAACATAAAATCACCAAAGAAAAAGTCCAAAGTGTAAGTCATTGATCAATATATATTATTATTGTTATTAGATGATGAGTTAATTTTTCTAGAACCATTGTTGGTGATAAAACACCACAATTAAGTAAAAAGTTTGTAAATAAATAAAATCGATTTTTTCTTCTTCTTGTAAAGACAAATTAACAAAAAAGAAGAGATCATCTTCAAAACATAGAAAAAAATATAAAAAAGGTTCAAAACAAAAACGTAAACCAACTAGTGTAACAATGAAACGAACAAAATCTCGAACTTCAAATAAAAAAAGAGGTAAATCTCAAACATCAAATAGAAAAAGAAGTTCATCGAAATTAAAAAAAGTAAACATTTATGAAAACAGTTTTCAATAATTTCATATTAATATAAAATTAAATTTACATTCATAGCAGAAAGGTTCATCAAAATCTTCATCAAGAAGTAAATATAACAAAAACCGGCGTAAGTTTTGTTTTCTTGTCACAAAGCTTCAATTAATTCAATTGTTTGTTTCAATTTAGAAACCAAAAATAATCGGCGTACTAAAAAGAAACGAACAAAACCAAAATCAAATAATCAGATGAATGATCATGAAACAGTTATGTTACCAATATTTATATATCCTCAATCATATCAAGAAGTATATCAACATCGACAAAGACTATTAAAACTTTTGCTTTCATCAACATAACATAAATGTCTGTTTTTCTAAGAATAAGCTGTAATTAATATGTACAATATTTAAATGTTATGTAATTATTTCTATTTTAAAGGATACTATTTCTTCACAATTGTAAGCCATTCTACATTGTCTATATTTGTCTGTTTATGAAAAAAAAAGAATGCGCCAAAGTAAATGCGAAGAAAGAGTCTAATATACTTGTAATAGGCCGTCCATAATGAATCGAACTAATTTTAAAAGCAAATGGTTAAGCCATCTACTATGCATATAAAATATTCACTAATATATGAACAGATGGAGAATTTCAAACTCTACAGAACTGTATACTTGATTTTTACAAAGGTTTTTTAACTTTAAAGCAATCAAAACACTGTGATAAAATTATATATCTCCACTGTAGAATAAAAAATAAAGGAAAAAGTGCGACATTGCTACTGAAAAAGAAATTTTCCGGCTATATTTCAAAGCTTCAAAACGACAATATCTTGTAAAAACTCAGAGCACAATAAATGAAACAAAAAGGATGTTACATAAGTTACATTTTTGGACCAGCTTAGTTTTCTATGAGTAATGACGTAACGACAGTTGGCAGTAGATTTAACTTTCTCTTGCTGCCATTCACTCGTGAACATGTGATGGCTCTTTAATTGGTTGTGATGGATAGACAACTGAATTCTTCATCTAATCGTAATATTTTCAATGAAAGGGGATATCAGCTGTCAAAAGGTAGCGGTTAGGACCCAAATATCAGCTCTTGAGCACATCCAACTAGTAATCCCTGCTGACATTCAAAAATAGACCTGTGATAGCTCTCATTAGTTGTTATTGATGTAGATATCGTTTTGCTATTAAATCATGATATTTTTTAAGGGTGTCACCAGGCAAAAGACATGAGTTTCATCGATAACCCAAGTTTTCAGCCGACGGCTACCGGTATTGTGCAAGTTGTGTGTAAAAGCTTGCGAAGACTTTATTGATGCTTGATAGTGGTTTGAGAATATTTTGACGGTTGATTAAGCGTGCTATTGTTGAAAATGTCATATAGGACTGAATATAATCTGGTTTACGTGAGTAAAATCAGCAGAAATGATACTTGATGATTTTCTTTTGCAGAATGATTGTTGATCAATTGATAGAGAGCAGAAGAGATTACTCTAGGGTTATCGATTGATATGATATCAGCTCTCCCTTTTCTCTTTTCCTTTCTCTTTAATTTGTATTAGACTGAAGGACTGACTAAAGCATTTATTACTTCGAAAAAATTCCCATCCATTACATGACTTTGGAACATAGTACAACTGAGTTAGACTGCACTAGTAGATTTGAATAATGTTTTCTATGAAGCAGAACAAAAGCAGATAATGCTGACGATGGATGTTAGATCCTCATATACAGCGTCAATAATCATCTCAAGTTTATGTCTTAATAAATCGTTGCACTTTTGCTGCTCATGTGAATAACTGCATATGTTGTTGATCAATGAATATTTATATCTTTTCTAATTTGTGTCTGTTGCTTCTACTCATCTTTTATACATTTCATCAAATAGTCGCGTATCCGGTTCTCTCTTTCGGTACTATATACTGCCTTTCTGTCTCTCTTTCTCACTCCTTGTAGCCCTCGTCTCGCCTTCTCGCCGATTGTCTTCATATCTTTTCCTTGCTTTCTTTTATTTCTCGCCATCTCCTTTGTTCTTTTTGTACCCCCCTTTGCTGTCCTTGCATCTTTTTCTCTCATTTTTCATCGTCACGATTCTATTTCTATATCTCGTTTTCGCTTGCTTACTATTACTCTTTTTGCATTCTTACGTCTTCTCTGTCTTTCACATGTTCACATTACCTTCTTTCACTCCGTCCTCTATCGGTTTTCTGTTTTCGAGGTCAAGTTTATCTTCGCATTGTTTGCAGTATAGTGTTGTGTGAAACAGCTTGAATGACATTTGGCGAGAAGCAGAACATAATTTTAAATTAGGACCATTCGGAGTATGAGTGGTTGCAAACTAAAATACATTGAGATGTGCATGACAGCGGACCAATCTACCAATCTGATTTCTTTTTCTTTTGCATAACGACATGAATGAACCCATGAAAAACAAAAATTAACATTGTGCAGATCAGAACATTCATCGCACCGATGCTGTAGTAAGAACCGTTTCTTAACCTAAATATCCACAATTCATAGACGAGCTAGTTTTCAGATAAGAATCTGCATTTCAATTAATAAGAGAATCACGTAGTGAAAAATACACAAAAATAAGAAATCTGTCACAAGCAGACTTATTTGAAATTTTCTATCAGGTGTGTCACCCATTGTCAATATCTAAGCAAAACATGTACGCAAATTTTACTAATGTCTTTCGGAATCTTGTTCATTCCTCTTAATTTTAATAAATTTTCATATAAGTAATATAATAATGACTACAAGCTGCACAAAACAATGTTTAACTAAGATGCCGAACGTTTTCAAGTCTTTAACAGTACAGAAGTGTTGCTGGAAAGATACAACATCGCCTGCCCAAAGAATATCAGAATATTTTTATTTCAACTTGCCGTTAAGAAAACTTATCTATTCTTTCTGAGAAAATTGAAACTTCGTACTGACCAGCACACTACACTGGCTTTTATCTAGCACAAAAATTCACGTAAAGAATACAATCTTTGGCATGCACACTTGCCACAAGTGCGTCGTTTTGTTACTCAAACAGAACTTTATGAACTAGAATTCTCCAGAATTTCTAGTTGTTTTTGGAAATATCCAATTCGAAAACATGAACATTTCGATAGAGAATTTAATCTTCTCTCCATCACAACCAATTGAAGAGCCATCATAAGTCCAAGAGCGAATATCAGCAAGAAAAACTCGAATCCATTGCTGACTTTTCTTACCTAAAAAAGGAATAAGTACACAGTAATGATGATTTATCATTATTCGTGGATCATTAGAATAGATCATATTTTTCTTTTCAAATAATATTATTCATTTAGGACATATATATTTCATGATGATATTTCTTTAATGTTTTTTCTTTTAATTTGATTAATTCTTGATTAAAAATATGAAAAAGAAAAAAGAAAGACATCAATGCTAAATGCCGAAACTATTTCTTGGAAATTTTTACAGAAGTCTTGTTATTTCATCTGTCAATTCTCAAAATCTATTTCAAAATAAAACAAATTCTTAACATTCAAAATTTCTTTTTTCAATATTCTTTCTCTTCTAATAACATGTGATTTAAGAGAGAATTAGTTCCATTCTTGTATGAGACGCTGATGAACACGGAGAAACTATCAAAAAATCAACATTGAAAAGTCTAAACAACTGAAATTGAGCAGCTATAAAATATGAAAGAACCTTCTAATGTTTTCATATACACAATCAATTGTTTATAACATGAATGACAAACAAGGTTCTTGATAATTTTTCGACGTCACTATTAGTGGCGTGATCAGAAAAATGTGATAGAGGGGCGAAGACGTTTCCACTCCCGTCGTTAGAGGGGGTTCATGATATTTTTTTTAGCAAAAGTCAACCATTCGTAGAGAGACAGGGGGGGAGGGAACTCAACGCCTTTTAGAGGGGGCTCATCTTCCTCTAGCTCCCATCTCCTTACGTCACTAGTCGCTATCCCTATAATTTGATGTGCTTATGGGGAATTTGATTTTGCGACAAATTCAGAAAAAAAGAAAGCATCTGGAAAAAATACATCGAACACCATAAATGGATAGAAGTGGTATAGTGGTATAAATTGTACAGCAATAAACTGCTATAAGGCTATGCCATTGATTGCTAAACCGTTTCTAACTCTTATTTCTTTAGTGTTTTTTTGCACACGTTTTCTTTTTTTCTAAATTTGCCGCAAAATCGAATTCTCCATGAACTCTCGCAACTTATTATAAGTTGCTCGACTCAGATACACCAAAACTATCTTCCATATCTTTCAAACTGTAGCAGAAAAGGATTATGCTGTAGAACATTGAATGAAAGAAAAAATTCATTAGTTTTCTCATTGTTTATTTAATAGATTTGGCTGCAAGGGTAACACGACAGTTGAGCACCCGACAGTTGAGCCCCGACAGTTGAGCCCCCAACAGTTGAGCTCCGACACTTGAGCCCCCATTAAACAGGAGATTAAAGAGTACAAGAAAATAATTTTTTTTGAATAAATTTTGGGAGGTGAATCGTGCAATGTTGTTGCACTATTTCTAATCTGTGGTTTAAATTTCATTGGCTAGTGTTTCTTCGGTATTTGGTGCATGAATACGATCTGTGACTTAAACGTATTTTGTACCATCAAAGCACACACGACCTGCACAATTATTTCTACAGACACGCCAGATGCTTTGAGATTTATTGCCAAGGCGGTAACAAAACCCGTCAAGTACAAGTTAATCCTTGTTTTTTGGAGATTTTGCAAAAGACATTGTATAATAATAATAGAATAAGATAGAAGAGTAATGGAGAATAGATAAAAAAAGAAATATAATTCGAAAAACTTATTTGTTTTCGTAAAGATTATTGACTGAGCTATGAAAGTATTTAATAGCGATTCATCAATCTCATAGGAAGATGTGACTTGTATCTGTTCACTAATTTTGAGCCGAACAAAGTGATCGAATACTGACTTTGTTTCTTTCGTAATTAATCAATGAGGGCTCAACTGTCGGGTGCTCAACTGTCGGTGTACCGCAATCAAGTAGATATTGAACGATAACTGCAAATACTAAATATCATTAAAGACTTTGTGAATCACAGTAAGGTTTTCTTAAACAATATGAGTTTTGTCATTTTCTATATGAAACTGATAAAACAATGAAATTTAACAACTGTCAAAAGCGGAAATATTGCATGAAAAGTTAAATGATGATACATATACTAATTTTTATTACAATTTTTTTTGTTATTTTGATTGATTTTTAAATAAAGAACATATTCTCAACATTACTATTGTTACACAAATATTTTACCATACGAAAATGGTACAAAGACGATGTGTTTACAATTACGGATAAAACAAAGCTTGTGTTCTATTTTGTACATACTATCCAACAGTAAACTATGAACCGTTTTCGGTCAGTAAACGATACGATTTTGAAAGGTATCGAGAGTTTTTGTTCGAGCAATAAAATGTAGACCAATGGTATACAAAAATTTATCAACTGAGAACAACGAAATGAAACTCTTGTTATAACAAGGCTTCAATGCTAACTCCATTCAGTTTCTTTTTTTTTTCTTTTTTGAACACATATTTATACTATTCTCCTTCTAGATTAGGTAACGATTTGTAATAAACCTTCTTGCATATGAATATTCATAATCCACAAGAAACTTAAAAATTGTATATTCAAATGCAACATGATCAAGTTATTTTTGATAGTGTTGCTCAGCTTGCTGTATTTCTGAAAAACCTCGGGAGTTTGGTGTCCCGATATGGGTGAATAGAGCATTAATTACTCTGTCAAACTATACAGTTTCTAGTTTATTTCTTTTGCATCTTGACTAAAAATTTGATAAATTTTAAAAAGTAGTTGAATAAAGATTTTTGCATGTAGTATTTTTGAGATCATTTCTCGGCTAATTTCTCCAGTAACTGCTAGCTACTTCAGTATTGAAACTTTTTTGTTTTTATATAAATGAATAGAGCATTTGTTTCTTCATCACACTGTAAATGTTTTATTGAACTTATTCTTTATCTTGATAATAAACTTGATGGTTTTCTGAAATGGTTTTTTGGGAACCTTTTTCATACAGCTCTTTCTTTTTTTTCTCGAAGAAATTTTAGTTGTCTAAGCTTCTGAATCTTTTACTCATGAATATAAGTCTTGATAGAGGGCTGATTTCTCTATCGAATCATATAATTTGAGTCTGATTTCGCTGAGAGCTTCTACATCAAATTTGCATTATACGGTTTATTGCTGCGACGAAAAGTGCTAAGTGACTCAAAATTAAAAAAAATTAAAACTAATCGTTCTTCTCGAACACAGAACGGTTTAATTTAGTAATGTATTAAAACATGAGTCTCAACGATCTCTTCAATCTAAGACCACTTTCGTAACAATCAGATCTACTTTCATTGAGATATTCCTCTGTCAGCTAAATATCACTATGCAAAAAAGAAATTTTGAGGTCTTTTAAAACTTCACTGAATACTCAGTTAGAATGACGAATAAATCAAATAAAAAATACACAATTCGATAGAGAAATAAATGCTCTATCTAACTGTATAAAAATAAATGACTTCTCAAGTGTAGTAGAAGTACAGAAAACCGAAGAAAACTTTCAAAAATAACGTGATCATGCTGTATATTCTTTTATTCAGAATTTAGAATCAAGTGGAACTGAACACAAGCTTTAAGTTCATCATCTTCGAGATGAAATTATATCACACAAAATAATCATGGAAGAATCAGGCAATATTTTTTCTAAAACTGATACTATTGCACAAGCTTCACGATTTTTCCCTTCAGAAATTTAAAGTTTTTGAAAATGGATAAAAGCTATTTTTCTATCATACAAAGATAACCCGAAGTTTGCTCTTTCATAATATATATATATATACATAAGTTTTCTGGAAAAACTTAATTTTCGTAAATTTATTGCACACAATCATTGCTGGATAACTTGCTGTTCTCAAGAATAGGTATGCGCGAGCCTTAGTCGAACTGTGACGAGTAGATATCTATTAAAGAACTTCGACAATGTTTGAAATCTTTTGGTTTTGAAGGAGTCTTCGCTTTTTTCTCTGGTATCAGCATTGAGTATGCTATTCCATACATGTGAGTCGTTATTCAGCACGGTAGTCATGGTTCTTACCAGGGCTCCTAACAGGACAGGGTGACAGGACAATTTCTAAATTTTTAACAGGGCAGGACAGGGCAGTTTTAGAATTTTTAATAGGACAGGACAGGGTAGTTGCAGAAACTTTTTGCAGAACAGGACAGGGCACATGTTTCAATTACTTGTCCTGTTCGAGTTGCACTGAAAATTGCCCTCTTTAGTTCGAAACAGTAGGTCTAAAAAGTGTCGCTGCTGGCTATTCTCTTTACAGAGACGAAATTCTAATGCGAGATTTCAATTGAATTATGAATTCAGCAAAGTAGTTTAATGTGAGTCGATTGAATAATTCATGTTTGTTTGATGGAATATAATGCTATTCTACGTATAGGTTAGATTATTATATCTACTTTTGCATTGTTGTTTTCGAATATGTCTTCTTACATATAGTTTCACCTTCAAGTGGTATAACCCAATCTGTTTCTACACCACTGTTTAAAATTAGTCTAATAAAAGAGAATAGTAATTTTTAATCGATCAAAATCCATATAAAAAAAGTTCGAAAAATTGGAGTGATCTACTTTTTTGTCTGAAAAATTCGACTTTAATTGGATTGAAATCGGGCACTTTATTCTATTTTTAGCTATGAGAAAAACAAATCGATTCGAAACTAATTTGTTGGGAAACTTTTTCATGAGGCTTGCGCTTTATTCACTTATGTGCTTTTTTTGTGTGAAAGTATTATTGGTTAGTGTAAAAAAGAAAATATTTTCATTCGTTATATGTTACAGTATTTTTGAAAGGGAACAAATAAAGAAAAACTATAATACATTCAATTATTCGCGAAATTTTTTTAGAGAACATTGCCATTCGGTTGCTTTTTTTTGACAGGATAGAGCAATCACAGGGCAGAAAGGAGCAGGGCGGAAAAAGTCGCAAGACAGGACAGAGCAGGACAGAACAATCGCAAGACAGGGTAGAGGAGAAAAATCGGAGGACAGGTCAGGAAAGGATAAATGGAAGCAGGATAGGACAGAATGCAGGGGAAAAGTTTTCACCCTGTTAGGAGCCTTGGTTCTTACATTTTATCTTGAACATTTAACAAGCTTTTTTATGTATATCTATCACATTATTAAAATACTTTTGTGAAATAGCTCACACTATCAATACTAAGGATATTCTAATCACAATGACTTTTCTTCTTTGTGAAGTCCGTTTAGTGTCGAATTTTCAAAGAAGTGTGATTTTCATGAGTTACCTATACGGGACAAGTTTCATTTGAATATATCGAACTCAGCGGGAATTATTAGCTTTCACACAGCTTCACAATGAATTCTTAAGAAAACTTCTTTAAGTAGAAACACGAATAAAATTCGCAAGACTTTCTTCTAAAAGTTATACAGAGATAAAGAAAGGTTTAAATTAAAACCCATGTACATGCAAGGCTATTGTTCGATCAGAATTTTAGAATTTATTTTCATTCATTTCCACTAGCGTTTTAGTAGACTTCGGGTTAAAATAAGAATGTGATTATAGGTCTTCTGTGTATCCACACTTATCAACTCACATCTCATCACTATTATAGTGCTAGTGACTCTCTTGACAGAACGAAATGCTCTAGAGGTAAGTTGGAATTCTCATCCGCATGAGAAATTGAACTGACGTTTTAACTAAAAAGAGTTGTACACTCGGAATAGTCATCTTTGAAAATGCAAGTCAGACTAGGTCACGTTCAGTGGATAATTTATTGTAAAGAAGGAGAATTTTCAGATCAAAAGAAACTGGCAATCTTAAGAAAAAACTGAAGCAAAAAAACATAAAGGCGTATTGATGAAGACATTGGAAAAGCTAATACATCTTCCTTTAAATACAAAGTATAAAAGCTATTAGTGCAATCCCTGCGGATTAAAACATGAAACTTGATGTAGCTGCTGTCGCTAATTACAGGTAGATTGCTTCATTCTATCTATTTTGAGATACATTTCTTCACCATCCTTTTTTAAGCCTCCTGAAATGCAACAAGGAAGTGGTTCAAACGTTAGAACGAGACGTTGTTAACATACAATCTGTGATCGTAAATGGGAGGAGGAGCTGTGCACGTTTCTATTCAACATACTTCCACATTCTTTTTAGATCGTGTTTCACAAAAGCATAGTTACCCCATAATTATGATAATGAAAGACAAAATAGGTTTATTTTCTTCATTGAAACTTATTGATGAATGTTGATGAAACTAAATACATCTACATATATTAAATTTTGCGAAAGTAAATTCATATGTATGTCTTTGTCGTTTTCATGTGATGTGTGCGTATATATTAGATATAAATCCATTTTCCCTTATATGTCATATATATGTGCGTTTCCAGGTGATTCAAACTCGACAAAAGCTGCCAGTAAATCGTTCGGTATAATGTGTGCTATACCATCAATATTTGGTAGTTCTTCACTGAAATAGTCGACTATCCTCTGATCACTATTCTACAATGGTATACCGACGGGTGCGAAGAAACTTCCAATACAAGTAGATCAAAAATAACACTTTACAATAAAAAATGAGAGCGACTCATTTTTTATCTAGGAAATACACAGAGATTTTCCAAGATCGTTCTTTGTCTAGCCGTTTCTTTATCCTAGTATAAAAATTTAATTTGTCTCAGCTTGTGAAAAATCGATAGCATGAATTGCCAATCCCAAATTTATTTATTAGAAACCGGTCACATATTTCGGGTACTATTCAATTAGTGCTGGGCAAATTTATTTGTTCTGTATAATGTCGATTGAGAATATGTAATGTTTCTTCATTAGATAATTGATTAAAATCAACACTGACTATCATGTGGTCTCTACACAATCGTCTGCCATGTTGAACAAGTCATCATGAGTTAAACGGCCAACAAGCTCATATACATATTCAATCATGTCGTCTCAAGCTTTATTGCAAATAATTTCTACTTGAATTTTTCAATTAAAAAAACTCGGTTTCATTTTTTATCCTTTTTTAAACTATCAAGACGATTGATTAATTTTTTGTTTTAGTCTATTTGTCTTCAGAATATACATGACTTTGCATTTCATAATTCATTGCCCTACTTCTACATTATACATTATTAAGTAAAAATCCACTACGAACCATTTTTTAAAATATAAATAAATTATGCGTAGGTGTCTTAAAGAAAAAACATGACAATTTAATCGATTGATTTGACGTAACAATGACGAAATGTTGTAGTGATTTGATATTATAAGTCAAACAAACAAAATCTTTACCATAACACCTGTTTTCTTCATTATAAAGGATTGAAAAAAAAGTAACAAACTCTGCAGGAGGTCTTCATTTTCTCTATAAAATACATGTGTCATTGTTGTATTCGATTTCTTTTCTTCTTTTTTTTTTTAAAATAACTATAATGGCCTTAGTGCCTGTTACTACAAGAAACCGTATTAATCCAATGTCTGTATCAACTCTTGAACAATCAACAGTACCTTATACAACTTATGATCAAGTTGAACTTTGTGCTGATCCAAATTGTCCAGTATGTCGAGCACAACGACATGATTCACATCATAAACATCATAAACATCATAAACGACATCATCATCATCACCATCACAAAAAACATCGCACAGATTTTTGGAATACTCTTTTACCAAGAGGCGAATCAGCATCATCAACTGTTACAATTCACAGTATTGAATTAGATGAACGACGTCCATATTATAGTTCACATGTGAATGAACGAGCCGTTGTTCCTATTAATCAAACAGAACGACAAGTAGTAACAACAACAAGACCTAGACGTATCGAAGACGATAATATTGTTCGAGAAGCATGGGTAAGCATTCAACTTTTGTTTTCTATTTAAATTCATCAAATAGAAATTTCTTCTCTTATATTAAGACCAACAATCCTACGAGCGATGATGAAATTGTTTGTTGTCGAGCGTACGATGGTTGTCGATGTCCATGTTGGTGTTGTATTATACTTATTATTCTTTTTGTTATACTTATAATCGTTTTAATTGTTCTTTTAGCTACACTTCTTTGAAAAAAAAGGAAATTGTCTTGTATTATATTTTCTTATTAGAACTATTCTAAATATGTCGAATACTTTTGTAAGACGTCCTTCATATTATTGATGCCCATCATCAATTGTACTTGCTTTTCTAGAATGATAAATAAATTAGGATAGAACAAAAAAAGTTTTAATATTCTTTTCTAATTTTAAATACCATCAGTACCAAAAGATATTGTATATCATCGTAGAGCGATCAGAGAAGTGAGTATCCAATTGTTTATAATTGTGCCGATATTGATGGCACGCTTCGATGATTCTCCTTCCTCCTCCTTCTGTTCTCTTTCCATTGTTCTAATATATCTCTCTCCTGTCTCTCTTCTATCTCTCTCCTATATATACGTGTGTTATGTATGAAATTGTTACACTCTGGATATGTGAAGAAGCGAATAAACATCATTGCCAAGAGTGGCGGTAAGCTACTCCACCTCTATTCAGTTTGTNAGGACAAGAAAACCAATTGGATATATTTATTAAAAATGCAACATCATTACATACCGACGGTGATTAATCGAATTTGATCAAGTGTAAGAATTGGAAAATGAGCAAGGTCTGATGCATCGTTGTTCGACCAATGGAGAATTTCGTTGTTAAGGCGTGTACGAAGTAAATTTGGTTCATGAAGGCAGGCTAACATCTTGGCAGCAATTTGATCATCATTTGAAAACGAAGAAATAGCAGGGGCTCGGTAAGTATTAACAGGAGCACAAGCAATCTGTACGTAATCACGAACCTGAGGAATTGTTGAAATTTTGAATTGTCTGGTTTAACCATTTGAAATGCTTCACCCGACCATTAGCCGATTCAACCACCAAACGAATTTTGCTAATAAAGCGTGATCGATTTGCTTCAAGTGCATCGAATCGGCGTCGACCATTAAGAAAATCTGGCATACATACATCAAGGCCTAAAGCTTGCACCATTCCAGTACTATCCCGGAAACCCCTGTCTACTACTACTATATCATGTTCAGCAATCCAATTTAAAATACCATCCTTATTTTTGATCAATATATCTTTTTGCATGGCTGCGCCATTGTTTGAACTATCGGATAAATAAGGTCCATAGGCAACAACGATATATCCTGTGGTGTTAGTAATCAACATCGGTTTGACTAGAGATCGATGCTTATGCATATTGAATGTTCGTCGTTGCAATTCATTGTTCCGACTTTTCTAAAAATACAGCAAACATATCAGTGACCGACTACAAAAATCTACGTTTTACTCTAATTGTTCATCGAAAAGAATTAATGCATCAAGAATAGGGTAAGAAAAATATTTTACAACTAAATATTCTCTTTGATATCCTTTGATAAAACTTGTGCTTATTAGAGAGATATTTCACGAAGTATATATGAAATCTCTAGTAGGAGAAATCTCATATATTTCGGAAAAAAGCGTAGCAAATCAATGCCTGCATGAGGCCGATTTTTAAATACTGTAGTACTGTTCATTTTCATGATAAATAAGTGTGTGTCAATAGTAACAACTTTATAAATATATTTTATGAATGAGTATTTGTTCATCAAGTCTCGTTGAGATCAAATCATATGTTAAAAAAATATATAATTTTTTCCGACTATTACTGATGCTTCAATAAGAAAGGTTTGGCAATGTGTACTGGCCAAAATTTTGATTAGAAATATCTACCGACTCTTTTCAACTTGCTAAACTATTTGTGAATCATTATGAATGAATCCTAGATTGAAGTAGATTGCTGATGTGCTTCACTCACAACGTTTCATGCGGCCAACTTTTAAAAGTTCCTCTCAAATTAGACTGATACTATAATGTGATCTTTCTGTTATATGACGATTATCTTTTAAGTTGGCTTATAGTAAGGAAAAAAAGATAGTGAAAATTAATGACGAGTTTGATTTTCTGATTGAACTATTCGGAGCTAAGTCATAACATATTTAAACCATTACATACCTGTACATACAAGTATGTACCATCGATTGCAAGTACAACTGTATTTGGTTTTTCAGATAATAACCGAGTGGCAAGTGGAGAAGAATGATTATAAATTACGTCTTCACGAGAAATGTGATTAAAGCCAAGATAGCAAGGTACGAAGTTTGATAACATAGCTTGACGAACAGATGCAAGAGTCCGTGAAACAGCTTTAGCATTTGAAAATTGAAAAATGGTTGTGAGAACTTTATTACTTAATCCTAATCTAATTTTTGTCAAAAAGAGTCCTGTAGCATTCCGAATTGACCTATTAGAAGAATTTTTCATATCGGAATTGGCGAGCAATCCAGACAAATCATCAAAGTTTGATTTTGATATTCCAGTTAAGTTATAGCAATCAATATCCGACATTGTAAATGGAGGCTCGAAGTCACAATATCGAGCTGAGCTATAATGATCTCGGAATTTGGTAAACCCTGTAATGACGTCTGTAGCAGCAAAAGCTGTCCTGGTAACTTTAAATGGACGGATTTCGTTTAATGCACCAGTACATAAACGTTCATTCACAATATGATCTCGACAACATCGACTACCTTTTGGAATAAATATGTTATTTTTAATAAATAAAAGATCTCGATCTTTTTCAGAAATAGTACAATATGTTGATTTCAAAGCTTCACGACAAACAGAACATTGTCTAAAATGCAAAAATTTTCTATCTTTCTATCATTTATTTTTATCAAAACATACTGATGGGATGAAATAGTAACATTCAATGGTAAGGTCACGGTATTTTTATGAATTGAATCATTTGATAATGTTTCATTTATCAATTCCATATTCTCATCATCAGTCTAAAAAAAACAATCGAGTAAATAACGACAAATTCATTTTTAGAATGCTTACTTTATCGTCCTTTTTGACTATACTTTCACCTGATTCTTTTTCAATATGATCCAAGGCGTCAATAAATTCAGAATTATTACGCCATTTGTAATAACACATACGACATGCATTACATATAAATCCCGATTCTGGTAAAAACAAGTTTCTTCGTGCCGAAACAAAAGAACGTAATGCTATACCACAAAATGGACGACGATTTTTCGACTCGATACGACTATCACAACACACACATTCCATAACCATTTTTATATATGACGCTTCTTCAAATAAGTGGAAAATTACTTACCTTTTTTTTAATATTATTCTCTCTCCACAGAATAGCGAAATTTCCACATTTTATTTGTTTATTGTGGGATATCACGCGACCAACTGTTTATAGTAGGGCTATCCCCCTACTATCCGGACCCATCAACAACAAAACCTTTGAAATATTACATGTTCGACTATGATTCAAACTAATCAGTGGATCTTCTACTAGATAGTGAAAATCCTCTGTTTGCACAAGTGATTTTTGGGGTTTTGAAGTCCACCTCAAAATCCAATTTGAATTTCAGCACACAAGAATGCCAGCTCTTCAACCAAACATCACATACACAGCCTAGTGACAGATCATTTATCTTTCAAATCAAAACCTTCAATCAAAGAAAACACTTATGGCTGAAGTAGCCTTCGTTTCACTATTAATAATTGAGGCTACACAACTAAACCTAAGCGCTACAAGAAATTTTTCCAACCATTTTCACATAGTTACTTTGTGTCTGTTGTGCAAACATCATTTATCAGAGTCCTGAATTTCTGTGAAAACCGGCAGATCTTATAGACATCAGTTGCTAGACTGGTATACTTCCATGTCTATTTCGGATGATATCGCAAGACAACAAACGACAAGACAACTTTTTCCACACCCTTCTTTGAGCCATTTTGTAGCTCTTGTTAATGGATATTGATACTAGAAAAATGGCTCTGAATCTGAACCGAACAGTGGAGATCGTAGGTACACATGGTCTGCTATAGCATACCTTTGTCCACATTTGGGACTGTATGTATTCAACAACACACAGAAGACAGAGTTTTTGCATACCCTTATATTAGCCATTTTGGAGGTCTTGTTAATGGATATTAATGCTAGAAAAATGGTGCCGGTTCTGAACCATATGGTGGAGGTGGAAGGTACACAATATTGAGGTATAGTCTGTGCGTGGGCGGCGGCTAATAGTATTCGAACCTTTTTGTAAACGGTTTTTAAATTTTATTGCAAGCTACTTATATAGTTTTATGCAGAATTAAATTCTCTATCAACTGGTGTTTAAATAATTTATCAAATTATTGAAATAGTATTTTCAAAATGAAGTATTCTTTGTCCCTTATAAGTCCCAATATAGCGTATCTGTGTGGGTGCGAAAGAAAGGAAAAAGTTTGACCGATCAAGTCGAAAGTTATAGGAGTAACTAGTGACCCTGAGCTCTACAATTGGTGAAAGTTTCATGAGAAAGTACCTTTACTTTTCAATTGGTCCAAAATCGCCCCAAAACGTCTCCTGTCCTTTCAATGAATTTTCTTTGCAATTTATTCTGACTACTTATTGTAACGAATAATAAGGCCCTGACTGGGTTGATACGTAATGACAAACTGAATAGAGGTGGAGTAGCTTACCGCCACTCTCGGCAATGATGTTTATTCGCTTCTTCACATATCCAGAGTGTCCCAACTTCATACATAATACGCATATATAGGAGAGAGATAGAAGAGAGACAGGAGAGAGATATATTAGAACAACGGCAAGAGAACAGAGAGAGAAGGAAGGAGAATCATCGAACCGTGTCATCAATATCAGCACACTTATCAGCAAATAAAGCAACAGAAAGTTTTCGTAATAATTTTCGTCAGTTTTCCGATTAAAAAATGTTAACAAATAATGACATTACAATTACATGATTGTTTTTAACAGCAAACATAAGAATTAGTAGTTATTAAACATCTATGTTAAGATATGGACTTCGTTATTCATGTAAATTATTTCATATTCAGATGCAAACTCATACATAGATTTATGGCTATTCAACATATAATGGTCGATCATAATATTTATCCAAAAGATTTAACAAAAATGTGTCATAATAATCAATATTCATTTGCCCAAGAATATTTGTCGATTTAAGAAATTTGCAACTATTCGAATGAAACCGTGCAAAATCAAGACTTCAACTAGAATAAGTCGATGGTATTGTAGTAGCAGGATATACAGTTTGTTGAACACTGAATTTTCGATAATTTAAAACAGTCTCATTTAATTTGTTTTTCACTTTTTCATAAATTGACATATTTTGTTTTTGACATCTTTTTATAGGCATCACCATATGAGACACTCATTGCTCATTCTGATTTTGTAGTATACAACATAACACACTTGGCATATGCATCGGAATAAAAAATAAATTGTATCTTCACATTACTTAGCATTCTATGCTAGAAATATTTCCTTATTAAACAATATCTTATCTTATTGATTACAAATACAAACAAACCATTAATGTATTTCTTTTTCAGAAAAGTTAATCGGTGATATTTCGAGTTGCATTAATAGTTTTTTTTTTGAATCAATCGTCTTTCATAAGAACTTCGCAACTGTATGTTCTACTTTCTTTGTATTCTCTCTAAAAATCTTTAAATAAAGAAAACTGACTAATAAGCTATAAAATAGTGAAGAACCGTCAAAAAATTCTATCAGTCACAATACACTTAATAACATGTTACAATGATCAATGATTGAAAGTAATATTTTATGATCAGATTGCTTATCTTTGTTCTGTCATTTTTTAGCAAATGATCCTTGTTTTTTATTTAAATTCATTATTAAGTAACGCTTTCAATTGTATACAAAAATGATAAATTGGAAAACCAACTACATTAAAATAGTCACCATCTATTTTCTTAACCAATGTCGCACCTAAAGATTGTATCCCATAAGCTCCTGCTTTATTCATTGGTTCACCTGTTTCAATATAGGCTCGAATAGTTTCATCATCAATTAAGCCAAATGTAACATCAGTTGTTTCAGAAAATGTCTTTATGGCCATATCTCCTTGTAGAATACAAACACCAGTACACACTTGATGTGTATTATTAGAGAATGCTTTTAACATACGAAAAGCATCTTCTTTATCACATGGTTTGCCATAGACAACGTTATCTAATGAGCACATAGTATCAGCACCTATAATAACTAGATTTTTTTTCTCATTCTCATGCAGTTTAATTTGTTGATAAACATGACGACATTTATGTTCAGCTGTATCAATAACATATTGAGAAAGATTTTCTTTATATGACGAAATATCAAGATCTTCAGCAAAATCAGAAATAATTATATCAAAATTTAAGCCAACCGATTGAAGTAATTGTTTACGTTGTGGTGAACCACTAGCTAATATAATTCGTTTTTGTTGAAGAATATATTTTAATGGTTGTAACATCTAAAATAGAAAAGATGAAGATTAATTTTTCAATTATTCTTCATTAAAATAGAAAATAATATAAAACAATGATAGATAACGGAATTGTTAAATTATCAAAATCAGATGGACTCAAAGTTTCTATCACTGCTGTAGAAAAAGATATCACACATATTTTCCACACATTAATTAATTGAAAATCGACAAGAATAGAAGTATAAATAATTGAAGCTATGATACCGACGATAAAAAAAGTCAATAATCCATCCAATGTTTTTGTTCGATAAAGTTTTCGTCGACTACCATATTGAGTACCAATGACAGCAGCTAAACCATCTGCCCATGTTAATATACCCATTATGATGGAACCAAGTATTGTTTTATATAAAAGAGTATCACAAATGATCATAACAAAATTAAAAAACAGTGGTCCACGTAAAAGTTCAGTTCCACGATGATTTCTTGTCATTGTACCCAGCACAAGATCATATTTTTGTTGACCAGAAGAATGACATTGACTCTTCCATATAAGTATACCAGTCCAAAGAAGATTTGGAAATATATTCACATATTTTGAAAAATATCCATTATCATTATAGAAATAAATGGCGAGATAAAGTGTTCCAGCTCCAATATGAACTACCTTTCGTGAAACTTCGATAGTAATCGAGTTTTTCTTATTTAAATAATTAAGAAGAAAAACTACAGCAAATGTAATACTGGTGACGATGAGTGAAAGAATAGTATTTTGCACAAGAATCAAACTCATTATCTAGAATATTGAAAGATCGTATGAAAACAGTTAAGACAATTTTCGTAAATGAGAAAAATAGTATTTTTAATACAATTTTGATCTTTTTGACTATTATTTTCTAAGTTTCAAATGACACCTTCAAATCTATTCAATATATATGACATACTTGAATGATATTTTATCATTATCATAACCATTATAAACGAAGATAACAAGGCAATTTTCTAGTCCTCATATGAACTACTTTAAAATTAACTTCCTTTAAAATTGAAGTTCTTCTCTGGAGACAATTAAGAATGCAACAGAAACAGAAAATACAAATTAATGTAATTATTGTCATTCTGAAAGAAGAGATAATATTATTTTGTACGTGAATAGAAAACTTGTTTTAAAACATTAAAAAAACGTGATAAAATCATAAAAATAAACTATTCCCAGAAAAACCTGAAGACATTTTTTTTGATTTACTTATAGCTACCTAATTGTCATTTCCTAGCTCTCAAATAATAGTTCCACATTGATTTTATTGCTAACAGTTCGATCCTATACCGGATATCGACTCTCACAAAATATAAACAATTAAAAATTAGATTCGTTTTTTTTCGGATATTTATTATCGTAAATAAATTTTTTCCAAAAAAAAATAAAAATAAAAGAACATCAACAAGAAAAACACGCACACACACAGAAAAGCAATTTTCACTTATTTTTCTTAAACGTTCGTTGTTTTTCTGCATGTTCAACAATTTTTTCTTCAACTCGTAAACCTTTACGTCGACGAACATCATTCATATATTTTTTAGCACGATTTTCAAAGTCAGCTTTTTCACCAAAATGTAAAAATTCTTCTTCTGTCTGTGGTTCCCAAAATGGATCAAGTTCAATAATTTCCCAATATGTTTTACCAGATAATTGTGGCGATGCTAAACCACTTGCTTTTTTACGCGTTTCTGCAGCAAAACCAAAACTTTCAGCAACTGGTAATGCAGCTGTAATAATAAATGTACTCGTGCCTTCTTTCATATCTTCATTTAATACACGTCCATTTCGTTTATTTAAAACTGCATAAGCTCGACCTATTTAAATGAATGAAAAAAAGAATAAAATGAAACAAAAGCTTTTTTTTTTTTTTCTTACTTACCTAATGCTTCTGCATTAACCATAACTTCACATTTGTACATAGCTGCAACAAGTCGTCTTGGTTGGGAATCAAATGCTTTTCGACAACCATCATATATAGTTGATACTATTTGGCCAGAAAGTGGTCCACGTTTAATTATAATTTTTGATTTATCAACAAAACGACGAGGTTTTTGTTGAGTATTTAATGTTGACGATTCGTCACTTGTAATACTCATTGTTTCTACTAAACTTTCTACTTCCTCAGTAGCAGTTGTTGCTGTTGATGGTGGTGTAGGATGATCAGAATTGTTGATTTCTGATGTATTCTGCTGTTCATCATTATTTTCATCATTAACAATTGTATTTATTGCCCATTGTTCAATTATAAATGCAACACCCATTAAAGGTTCTTCACATAATGATCCTTTAGCTGTTGCTAATTGAAATCCATGAATAATACTTAAATCATAATCATCTTTTGTTAATGATGAATTTATATTTGTTTTCATTTCTTTATTTAATAGAACAGCCCAAATAGATGAGAAACGTTGTTTATAAACACTACTTGGAATACGATTAAGTAAAAGATTAGGCCCACATCTATGTGGACCAAATGACCATATTTCATCAATAGTATTTGAATTCCACATATTTCCATTAGCATTAATAAATTCTTCATTTAAACGTTCTCGTAATTGTCGAATTTGATCAAGTGTTTGATCATTTAATTGAACAGTTACTTTTCTATCATCACGTATTTGAGCTTGTTCAATAACTGCAAGTATGGAAGAATTTTCATCAAGTAAACGAGTGACAGAATCAGGTAATGGTACTGCTCGAATTTGAAATGTACATTGACGATTTTGAGTACTTAATTCAACTAAACCATCCTCTAAATAAAACATAAAAACAAAAGAAAAAAGTAATTTGGATCTTATTGTTATTTCGTATATGAAAATACCTAATAGCCATGGTGGTCGTTCTTTCGTTAGTTTATTTGATTTAAATTGCTGCTGTTGATTTGCTAATGATTCATTGAGAAAATCGACTTTAGGTGGTGGTATAATTGTTTCGCGAAATGGAATAATCGGTGCTGAAACATTGATTTCAATACGAGCATAGCTATACAAATAAATAGAAGAAGTTAATTCTATTATGATTTTCTTATTATAAAATACTTTATACATTTTAGTAAGATCATCGATGCATCGTTGTAAATGTACTTCACCAGCTGTTGAAAGAATATATTCACCAGTATCTTTTAGTGCACATTCGACTAGTGGATCAGCTCGATTTAATAAACGCATACCATGTCGAAGTTGTTTCATTTGAGCTTTAAAAATAAAAAGTTTATTTTATGAGTAAAAAGAAAAAAATATTTTTTTACCGGGATTTTTTGGTTCAATTGCTACACGGACAATAGGCGAAGCCTCAAAGTGAAGACCAGTAAATGATGGACAAAATATATTTGTTGATAAAGTTGCTGATTTTAAAACAACAGAATCTAATTTTGCAATAGCTAAATTTAAAAAAGAAAGAATTTGATCACGTCGATATTTCAGAAATTATAAATAAACGTACCAACTATATTGCCTGCAGGTACTTGATCGAGTAGAGTAAATTCACGACCCATCATTAAATATAGATCTTGAACAATAAACTCTTGTACACTATGAGAAATGCTATGAGCAGAAACTTGACTAAGATCCTAAATGAAAAAAAAAGAAATTAATCTATGACGGTAAAATCTTTGTTGAATTATTCCAAGATTTTTTTATACGACACATTATAATTCTAAGGATAAAAATAAATAATTAAAAAAAGACATTTTCACGATAAATACTAGATGACTTCACGGTACATGCGACACGTTTACATCAAGTTATTTCAAATCGATAGAGTATAGTTGGTTTATTTACTATGATGACAAAATTATCCACTATAAATTCTTATATTGAAGAGATCAACTGTAACGCAGAACTTAGACACATAATAATATAGCAGGGTTTGTAAAACAAAGTTAGTTCTGTACGCTTATATAGAACACTTTTCGCACGGGTACTAAATAGGGTGTCAGTTTAGTATGCAACGACTATCATAAGTAATGAAATTATAAATATGCATAATATACATGCTATAGCATGACATTCTTTTCGTACTAAATTGATACTCTGTTTGAACTCTCGCGAAAAGTATTACATATTAGCGTTAGAACTATATGATAATAGATATTCAAGCCTTTTTTGCAGTGTGTTTATACACTTTTAATGATATTTTGCTATAGTTTTGTGAATCACTGATCTCTTCAATACAAGAATTTATAGCGAACCTTTTGTCAGCATAGCAAGTAAATCGACTATGCTCTACACGATTTGAAGTGTGAAAATCGATTTGAAGAAACTCGATGTAAACGTGTCACATATACACAGTGGAATCGTCCTACTATTTTTCAAGTAAAAATATTCATACGAAAAAAACATTTTTTAGTGACAATCAATCTTACTTTTCCAACAAATAAAGTTGGATCATGGCGAGGACTAAGAACAAAAATTTTTTGTCCTCGTTTTAATCGTCCACTATAGACACGTGCAAAAGCAAGAAATACATTTTCATCAATATTCTCGTTTGATTCTGCTTCTACTGGCTTCATAGCACCATTTTCTGTCTTAGTTTGATCTTTTTCTATAGTTTGTATAGTTGACGATTCTTCATTTATTGTTGTCTTATCAAGTTGTTTTTGTCTAAGAAGTTCTCGTCGTTGTACTATATCTTCAGCAGTTAATGGTCTATTAAGAAAAATATTTTATTTATGAAAAAAAATGCAATTTCATCTAACTTTTGTTTATTTTGTGAAAGAACATTCTGATTTACAGAAAATAATTTTGATACATAAATTATTACTGGTTCTTGATCATCACTTGAACAATTAAGAAATGCTTTAAAGAAAAATTCATATTGAATATTAACAATCTATAAATAAAACTTTTACCTTGTTTTAATTGTTGTGTTTCTGGTAATAATGTATCAAATCGACGACTTTTATTACACATTAATTGTTCAATTTTTTCTATATTTAATGCTTTTGGATGTGGAAGTTGAGTAACAACCATATCTATTCGAAAAAATAAACAAAATCAATTTTTTTTTGTCCTTGAACATTAACTAACCAAATACAGCTGAAGCAGCAGGTAACCATTGATTGAAAAGAAGATGTAATGGAACATATGGATCAGTATGCCGAATATCTCGTGGAGTTAATTTAGCACCAATTGATGTAGCAATTTTTTCAAGTTTTTCATTATCTCTAAAAGTAATAGTTTTCATTTAATAAGAAAAAAGAATAAAAATATAAACCGTCGAATTATAATTGTTTCATAAACACTCCAAAGATTTTCAAGAATACATTGAACAAACATTGGTTTTTGTCCTTTACTCTTAAAATGAAAAGAATAATAATTTATTTTTTTAATATTTGATTCAAATTCAAAAATATTTTTCTTACTTGTGCACCTTTATAAACACGTTTGCTTTTTTTATCAAAGTAAAAATCACCCCACAATGTTTTCATTAATACTTCGCGTTTAATAGATAATTTCTTTGCATACAGATCTGCAAAATGATGAATTCTATTTATGATAGAAAAAACCCAAAGTATTTCAATAAAACTATAAATATTATCAACATACCCAAATGCCCAACCATCTAATGCACTAGCAAAAAGTACATTATTATAATGCGGTGAAAAACACATTCGAGATTCATTTCGCGTCCAATCATCATCATCATTTTCATTGTTATTTTCAGTTTTGACCTAAATACATGACAAATATGAAAGGTTTATTTGAATAAAAGTCTAAATATCAACCTCGTCTACAACTTCTTGATCAATCTGAAAAAAGAAAAAAAAAACACGCATGACTAGAAATAAATCAAAAATATACTTTTAATCATCACGTACACTTTTTGCTAATAGTAATGATGCAAATTGTTCTGCAACAAGAGCATTTAACTGTTCAAGAATAACACGAATATGAAAATAAGCTTCCAGAGGACTCATTTTAAGTTCAACAATTAAACGATCAATTTTATTAAGAACAAGAATAATACGTAAATGTTCGAGCCATGCTTGTCGAAGAGCTGCTAAAGTCTAGATAAAAAATGAATTCAATGAATAAGTCACTTTCCACAATATATAATAGAAAGACTTCGCTAAAATCTTTGTGTACAGGATTTTTCTAGCATAGGCATATTACTATCTACAGTAGTAACATTGTTAGATGAGAAGAAACTCATCAGTGCAATATTTCAGTAAGGCAAAGCTATTTTGCGAAAACATCTTTTTTTCATAAAGTTTCATCAGTGTTTTTTGAGGTCAAGGAGTCTGAATCAATATATGTGCCCTACTGCGAAAAATCAAAACCTCTAATGTCAACTAATGAATCATCTAGTTGGATTCTCCATCATCATAATCCATTGATCAAATTACATGAAAAAAAACGATACTTTAGTAAAATAATCGTTCCATGACAAAATATCGAATTCATAAATTTTTTCACATCTAGCAATGTAACTAAACATGCCTATCCTTGGAATTTATTAAGCAAAATTCTGTTCTATGAACCAAATTTGAACATATCTTTCCTTATTGATCCTCTCGACTTCTTAGTTAGATGAATTTTTATGTACCTGAGGACAAACTCCTTCGACAGCATCGATAAGAATAATTGCACCATCACAAAGACGAACCGCAGTTGAAACTTCTGACGAAAAATCAACATGTCCGGGAGTATCAATAAGATTGATTAAATATTTTTTATCATCTAAATAAATTAGAAGTATATTTTCTTTTAAAATTTACTAATAATATATCAAAGAACCTTTTTCATGAACAAGTGAAACAGCACTAGATTTCATAGTAATGCCTCGAATTTGTTCGGCTTCGAGACTATCCATTAAACGTAACTATACAAAAATGATTATCAAAATATTAACATATACTTCTATTTTGATAATATCAATTTTTTGTTCATTTTACTTACTTTGCCCGCCAAACGTGTCGAAATAATTCCATTTGAAGCAAGTAAATCATCAGCTAATGTTGTTTTACCATGATCAACATGAGCCAATATACATATGTTACGAATAGATTCAGTATTTTCTTGTAATTCACAAAGAATCTCTGGTGGATACGTCATAGTAACTGGCATTATAAGCTGAATCTATTTTGTTTTCTTTTTTCTTTCTAAATATAAATGATCCATTTTGAAATTATGTAAATCATGACACGACAACTATGACTGATCTTGTAATTACGCAAGATGAAAAAAACCAAATATATATATATATATATGATTCTATTTACACTCGTCCTTCACAATGAGAAAAGAAAACAGAAAAAAGAAAATAACGCTAACAGGGAAAATCAAGCAACAAAAAAAGTGTCGAAGAACAATGAAATTGGAAAATAAGACTAATTTAACAAGATTTTTAACAGTTGCTTTTGATTTATTTTCGATACCATTTTTGCAATGTGTCATATCGTTTAATCTTTCGCTGTAATTGCAAAATACCATAAAGCAATGCTTCAGCACTTGGTGGACAACCCGGTACGTAAATATCAACTGGAATAATACGATCACAACCGCGTACCTATTGAAAAAGAAACCAATTTTTTTTGTGTTTCTTTAAAATTTATTAAATTAAATTATTGTTCACATACTACTGCATATGAATAATGATAATAACCACCACCATTAGCGCATGAACCCATTGAAATCACCCATTTAGGATGAGGCATTTGCTCATAAAGTCGTCGAATAGCTACAACGTGAAAAAAAACAAAACAAAAAGAAATACAATTCGATATAAGAAAATTCTTATTACCTGGAGCCATTTTATTTGTGAGTGTACCAGCAACAATCATTAGATCACATTGACGTGGACTAGCACGAAAGACAACACCAAATCGATCCATATCATAACTAATAATTAATTGAATATATAAGAGAATTACATGTTATATAAAATAGAGATTTACCGTGGAGCAGCCATTTGCATCATTTCAACAGCACAACAAGCAAGACCAAATGTTAACGGCCAAATAGAACCACGTCGAATTAAATTTTGTACATCATCCAAACGAGCTAATGCTACTTCAACTTTACTATCACCATAATATTTACCGGGTACAGTTTTATATGGTGATAAATTTGTTAAAACATTTTGCTCTTGTTCCTTTTGAATAGGTGGATTTGTTGTATGTTCGACAACATTTGATGGAGAAGTGGCGGGTGCTGTTACAGCTCCTCGACTAGACAATATGGATGGAAGAGTTAGTCTAGATAAAGGTAGAGAATAACGAAAGAGCGCCATTTAAAATTATCTAAATAAAAAAATCGAAAGAAATATTATTAAAAGTTCTAGAATTATCAATTTCTTAGTATACTCAAGTTCAAATCAGTGATGATCAACAAGATTCATTAATGCGAAGCTAGCCGAACCGAATTATTTAGCTGAAACGAAAGTAATGATTCTATTGGAGAATGCCTTCACTAATAAAAATCTCTGTATTCATAAATCATCACGCAAGAGGGATAGGTAGAAAAAAAGATTCTGGAAATGGCTGTCTTAGTACCAATAATACGAAAATAGTATATTTTCGTGCTGGTATTGTTATTTTAATAATTGGCTATTAATATTCTTGCTTAATGATATTGATTCTTTTTAATCAAGAAGAAAAGTCCTTAATGCATGAATTGAGCTAAATTTAATTGAGGAATATTTTGTTACATCTACAATTTTAACTAAATTGAATAAAAAAAAATTCCAAGCTCTACGAACACGGTTCTATTCAATTAAGAGATAAAATTCCTATATCAACTCGTTCATTCATGACAAATTTCTATACATCAATGTAAAGATTGAGCCATAAAAGAATCACAAAAACCCAGTACACTAGCCATACCAATAATTCGCCGAATTTTTGGAAACTGCTCGATATTATGGGTCTCTTACACGTGTCAATATCATTTCGTTCAACAACTGTATTGACTGAATCATTTACAAGTTGCTACAAAACTTACCGATGATGTTGTTGGTATTAGTAACACTACAATGTATATGATTTTGTGTGGGTCCTTAGACGGAATTGTTTAAAGTGCGAACCAGGGTTGCCAGATTGAAAAGTTGTAAATCAAAATTTTTTCATTCTATTTCGGAACAAATTTCGGAAGGCATTTTTTTGACGTTTAAATGTGCATGTCACCATTTTTTTTAATACTTTTTCTTGTATCATCATTTTGTGTGAAAGCTGTTACTGATATAGTTGTTTTCTTTTCTTTAATCTTATTTATATCAACATTCGAATCTCTGAAATTCATCATTCATGACTGAATCTAATTCAGTTTAACATGTGAGAATTATCATGTGGAAAAGCGCGTCTTCTGAAACATAGAATTTAATTCACGTTGAAGAAATAGGCTATTCAAATGACATGTTTCACTATACAAGATATCTCGTTCAGTTCGAAAAGGCTTTAGATTCATGAGAACATGTGCTTTTAGCGATCTTAAAACTGTGTGCTATTTAATCATTATAATAGAACAACGATGATGCATTAATTGCCAGTAAAAGTTGAATTAGAACTTATAATAAAACTCATAAAAGCTCTAAACTAGAAAAATACTACATTTCGAAAACTTTGGAAGAATTCGAAAAAATGTGTCAAAATTCGGAATTTTTCCTGTCATTTCAGAAGATTTGGCAAGTCAGATTACAACTCTCAATAAAATCGTATTGATTACCGTTTGCATGATCTGTTCTTTGAAGAAAAGTGCAAATGAGCATTAATTGCTCTATAGTAATGTCAAAATTAATTTTCATATGTTGTTAAGATCAAAAGCACATAGAATGAAGTGCTTAGTACTCATCATTATTGTATCATATCAACTACTTATGAATGCCTGGTATTTTGAGGATAATTTTCAGTATTTTCTGCTCATATCATGATTGTTGATAGGTGGAAATGAATTGAATTGGCCATCCAGCTAGCTTCTATTCACTACAAGGTTCATTTTTGGTAATATATATGTTTTTTCCATACAAGAACATCTTTTTTATTGATTAGCTAGAATAAATGTTTTTTCTTCAGTACATGTCATTAATTGCTGATAAAAATATCTTATTCGAATATTAACTCATATAGCTTATTTGAAGTTTTCAATATTATTCTCAAAATATAAATATGATTTATTTCAACTATGATTGAAATATATGTTTTAGCTTAAGTATATTGCGTAAATTTAGTTATTTGAAATATTATTTAAGCGATGTTGTGATATAGAATAAAAACAAATACTTAGGATTGTTACACGTTATCCCTTTCAACATTCTATGATAAAGATAGTCTTTACAATAACATACATATACAAATCTCAACAGATAACAAGGATGCAACTTATGTTAGCGAACACTATATTCATTATATTAATTTCTGTATGTTACGGTGATTTAAATATGACTGGTGTGTAATTTTTAATTTATTATTTAAAATAATAAATATTTTTCTTTTATAATCTTAAGAATCATCTACTGCTACATGTCGAAAATGTTCTCCTTGTTGGAATGTTTTCAGTAAAAATTATGGTCCTTGTTCTAGTGAAGAAGATGAAATAAATTCATTTAATGAAATACAACCAATATGTATTGATACACTAATTTTGCTTATTATAATGTTTCTTAGTATTGTTATTCTTATACCATCTTGTCTTTGGCTTTTTTCTTTATGGATCAAACGTTGTCGAAATATTAATGCAAAATATGTTGTTAATGAACGTATAATTACCTGATGAAAATATCTAATGAAATATTTAACATATATAAACGTTTCATCTTTATTTCACGTTTTCTTTTAAACTCTTCGATTCGTTGATTTATAAAACATGAGAATTTTATACTATTTCCGTGGAATATTGTGAGAATAAATAAAAGAATATTAAATTGAACAATTCATTATCTTTGATCAACTTCTAATATCAGCAAGACTAAAAATTAGAATAATAGTAAAATAATATTTTTTGCAGCTATTATTCTTGTTAAAAGATTTTCAATATGAAGATCTCGAAATTCTGTTTGTTTGGAAAGTAACACATTGATATTAAAGAGAATTTTTTAAACGTACATATCATATGAGACATTTTTGAATGCAGAAAGTTATTAAAAGTCTTAGTATTTTTCGAAACATAGCTGACGAAATGCGAAATTCGACAAAAATTAAATCAGCACCACTATTTTCAACAATGTATTAGAAATTGAAAGTTGAAACGATGTTGTTCAGTTTATTTTAACATTTAACAGGTGAACAACGAGGAAAATCGATAGTCATTGCTGCCCGTCAATCTTATATAACCCTGTATCAGATGCATATAAATACATTGATTTTGATATAGACAGCACGATTTCAGATGGCATCTTGAAGAACATCGTCTTTGTCGACATTAACATACGTCAATTTCACAATCGGCAATCATCGTGTTCTTTTTTTGTTGAGAAAAAAATTCCTGAGTTGATAAATTCTTAGTTAATAGTAATTATAATTTCAAAATAGAATTAAACCTTTCTTTGATGTCATTCTTGGATGTTGATGGAATTCTTACCATTCTATTAATTTTTCTTGAACACCTTTTTCTGTAAATTTTGTCTTCAGCGATTGCAAATAGCTTGCATATTCTTTGATCTGATAAAAACATATTGAATCATTGGTTTATTTGGCACATATTTTTCCTTCAGCATCAGTTAAATTTGATAATTGTTGTAAAACTAATAGAACAGTTTGATCTTTTGTTGTCAAACAAAGCGTCATAACCATCAGACTATATTATTTTTTACTTCTTTTTATGTTCTGATCAGTGAAAACGACCCGAACTATTTTGCTAGTCGTATTACATATTAAAGTCATTGGTAATTTTTGCTTGAAGAAATCCTGATGTTCGTACATCACCGATGACTTTCAAATAATTGTCTCTTGTCTTCAATAATAAAAATCCACAATTTGTTCGTGATCATTGTTCAAAATTATTTCCGTTTTTTGGTTGTCTATAAAATGAAACAATGTTTCGAATTAATGATATAAAAAAAACAATTAATTTACTCTACTGACAAATATTAATTACTTCTTATATTATTTCTATTAGTTCAAATCACATAAATTCATTAGTTAGTCTTATTGATTATGAAACTATACTCTTGCTGACTGTCTTATTATTTACATATGATTAAAAATGTGATTTTAAGATAGAAAAGGATTATAAATTGAATTTGTGTAAACAAATAAATATGTTCGATAGGCAGAGTTTCTTTTATTAACACAAAGAGTAATGGAAAAATTTATTGAATGAACAAATATCACACAAAACAATTGTTGTTATGTATAAAATAATTCTATCTAAATATATATTTTTTAATTAGTTTACTTTTCCATATTCAAAGCTAACATTCTAATCAGAAGTAGCAGACATATCTGTTTTATTATTTATTATACATATTTTTTTTTCTAAAGACAATATTTCAACAAACAATGTTATCATCAACTTCATCCTTTCACGCCTCATGGAATCTATAGGTAGTATTTTATGAAAAATTATTTATCATAGATATTGAAACAGCAATTCAGTTTTTGATATGAAAAAATTTTACCGTCGTTCAGATAAATATATTTAGTCACGTTCTGTAAAGATCAAATTAAACAAAAACAAAAAGATGGTTTTACGCCGGTTCAAGTGGTTTTATTCCGTTTTGCCCTCTAAGCTTTCTTCTCTAAACAACGCCGTATACATTATTGTTCATTAGATCGATTTCGATATCCTTCTAATGATGTTTCCCAATGATAAGTACATTGATATTTAGTAGATCTGATTCAACACTTTTCTGTGTATGTTAAAGATCACTTGTTTGACGTTATCGAGCAAGTTTTAATTCTAGATATAGAGGTTTAGCTAAAGCAAGACAAACTTTTAGAAATAATTCTTTTCATGCATTATTCTGTTGTCGATAATAACAACTATCAAAAATAAATAAGAATCTTCGATAATACTATCAGAATACATTTATTAAATGTTCTTAGAGTTAAATCATTTACTGGAAGTTGATAGAAAGGTCACACTTAAGTACTGCTGTATTCTCATAATGTGAATCATTACTTCTCTTTTTTTTTCTGCAACACCAAAATCTAACAAATGGTTTCTCATTCAATTTGACACAGATACTTCGTTTTTCTACTATATATTTTGTATAATAGAACTCTTTATACACCTATTATACATATGCAGCATTCTAAGAAATTGTGTTTACACGAGGGAACATATGAAACCAATCAGTACGACAAATAATCATTTACATAACACTTATTAGACGAACATTGTACTGATTAATAAATATATAAAAGATCAACCGAAAAGACATCGTACGGATTATCATAACAAATATGGAGTCTTGACAAGAGCAGACATCATTAGCGCTTCAATAGTGTAGTACTATCACACACTTATAACAACATTTGTAGTAGAACCAACATGCATCATAATGGTAGAAATCAATGCTATACAAGTTATCTGTCCGTTAAGAATTATATTTTCATCTTAATTTGTGCTTATTTTTAAGTACTATTTGAAATAAAGTTTTTTTTCTTTTTTTTTATACGGAGTGTATAAGGAAATGAATAGAAGATCATTTGTATTGGTAGAAGAAATAGTAGATTTCTATTGTTCATTTCCTTAATAACGATCAGTCAGAGAAGAAAGTTTCAGTTGAAGTTCATATTACAAAACTAATTAAGAGATTCATAAAAAATTGTCGTTTTCTTATGAAGAGATTTTTCAAAACTCTTTGTGTTTTCACTCTTACAAACAAGCAAAAATAAATTTATTAAGTAAAATCTTTTTTTTATCATGACTGTCAATCTGTTCTCTAAGCAATATTAATAGTTTGTCTATGATAATTACATATATCAACTAAAATATTAAATGATTTAAAATATATTCGACTGAAATATTAAGTGAAGTTTTTGCATAAGAGACAGAAATGTTGATAAGTTTTTTTTTCTGACCCAATCCGCTAACCAGTCTCATACTTAGTACACGCGTAAAATAATATTTTTTTAATCGTGTTATTTTATCGATTAAAAAGTGATTAACCAATTGCATGCTAACTACGGACCAATACAACTTTTATTGGCAAAATATTTAGCTATACATTCTTTTGCCAATTGACAAATTTCTGCTTTTACTAATTTGCGAAATTAAGATGTTTATAAATAAAATATACGTAAATGCTACAAACAGTAGAGAAACGAAGAAATTAATAGTGAACGTAGTTATATTTAGAACAAAAAAATATCATGAATGAAAAGAATTGACAGGCATGTTTAGTAAATAGGTTGACTGACGAGTTATGCGTAAAATGATAAAGCAGACTCGTTAGCCCTTAATTCGTTACTCATTAGCACCTTAACTAGTATGTACGAGTTATGAGGTAGGGAGGCTGAATTAAAGCATGGCAATCCGTCAATATCTCTAAAGAGAGATAAGCTATCAAGATCAAACGATGATATTATATCGTACACCACTGATGATTAAACATTTAATGTGTATGCGTATTCCCGATAACATGTGTACAATTGAAAGATTTTAGCGATAATGATTGTAATTTTTTGAAGTTAGTCATATTCATCTTTTAAAAGAATATCTAGTGACAATGAATTTCCTGAAGATTATATATCATCTTAGACATTCAGTGGAAAAATTCTGCTAACATTAATCATTACCTTATAGTATGCACAATTCTATTCAAATAGATCAATCAGTTAACAACAAAAATATGAGTGTCATGAAAAGCAAATTTATCGAGCTTGAAATAAAATGTACGATGCATAAAAAAGGAAGAGAAGATTCATTGTTTGTTCTATTAAATATGTAGCTAAATAAGATATTATATATATACAACGAATGATCGGTAAATGATTGATGACATATCAATCCCATGTTTGTGATTACCTTGATATTCGACAAGGATTATTAACACATCATAATCGATGTCAATCAATGTATAAATAAACATTTTTTTTCTTTGTTCTTTGTATTTCTATTTCTATTGGTTTCAATTGATTTTATCATATATATAATATAAAGAAGAATTTTTAAAGTTAATTGATCTTTATAAAAATAATCAACATTTAAATTGATCAAAACGTAATTTAGGATTTTTTTTAGATTAACCTGAATATTTCCATTCTATTTAATAAAGTTCATTTTTATATATCGAATAATTCGATTAATATATTTAAAAAAATTATTTTGTTCGTATATTCGACTATTCACGCTTGAGCACTTCCTTTTCA